>JAXIVJ010007556.1:0-2500 GCA_036785665.1 Chirona hameri
ATATACATATATACATATATACATATATACATATATACATATATACATATATACATATATACATATACCTAAATATATACATATATACATATAAACATATATACATATATACATATATACATATATACATAATACATATACACTATATACATAATATACATATATACATATAATACATATATACATCTTATACATATATACAATATCATAACATCATATACATATATACTATATACATATATACATATATACATATATACATATATACATAATACATATCTACATACCTATACATATAATACATATATACATATCATACATTCTAACATATATACATATATACATATATACATATATACATATATACATATATACATATATACATATATACATATATACATATATACATATATACATATATACATATATACATAAATACATATATACAATATACATATATACATATTATAACATAAATACATATATACATATATACATATATATACATATATACATATATACATATATACATATATACATATATACATATATACATATATACATATATACATATATACATATATACATATATACATATATACATATATACATATATACATATATACATATATACATATATACATATATACATATATACATATATACATATATACATATATACATATATACATATATACATATATACATATATACATATATACATATATACATATATACATATATACATATATACATATATACATATATACATATATACATATAACATATATACATATTATACATATATACATATATACATATATACATACTATACATATATACATATATACATATATACATATATACATATATACATATATACATATATACATATATACATATATACATATATACATATATACATATATACATATATACATATATACATATAGTACATATATACATATATACATATATACATATATACATATATACATATATACATATATACATATATACATAAATACATATATACATATATACATATATACATATATACATATATACATATATACATATATAACATATATACATATATACATATATACATATATACATATATACATATATACATATATACATATATACATATATACATATATACAATATACATATATACATAATATACATATATACATATATACATATATACATATATACATATATACATATATACATATATACATATATACATATATACATATATACATATATACATATATACATATATACATATATACATATATACATATATACATATATACATATATACATATATACATATATACATATATACATATATACATATATACATATATACATATATACATATATACATATATACATAGTATACATATATACTATATACATATATACATATATACATATATACATATATACATATATACATATATACATATATACATATATACATATATACATATATACATATATACATATATACATATATACATATATACATATATACATAATATTATCTATATACATATATACATATTAATATATACATATATACATATATACATTATACAATATACATATATTACATATATACATATATACATATATACATATATACATATATACATATATCATATATACATATATACATATATACATATATACATATATACATATAATACATATATACATATATACATATATACATATATACATATATACATATATACATATATACATATATACATATATACATATATACATATATACATATATACATATATACATATATACATATATACATTATACATATATACATATATACATATATACATATATACATATTATACATATATACATATATACATATATACATATATACATATATACATATATACATATAACATATATACATATATACATATAACATATATACATATAATACTATATATACATATATACATATATACATATATACATATATACATATATACATATATACATATATACATATATACATATATACATATATACATATATACATATATACATATATACATATATACATATATACATATATACATATATACATATATACATATATACATAAATACATATATACATATATACATATATACATATATACATATATACATATATACATATATACATATATACATATATACATATATACATATATACTATATACATATATACATATATACATATATACATATATACATATATACATATATACATATATACATATATACATATATACATATATACATATATACATATATACATATATACATATATACATATATACATATATACATATATACATATATACATATATACATATATATACATATATACATATATACATATATACATATATACATATATACATATATACATATATACATATATACTATACATATATACATATATACAT
>JAXIVJ010007556.1:7500-27500 GCA_036785665.1 Chirona hameri
CTATCGAGAGGGAAATAACAGATTTGCATTAAAAAAAACGATGGGAATATGCACATTTCACGACGTTCTGAAACCTGCCACGATAATGTTAACAATATTGACAAGTATCTATAGATACTTGGCACTAGATGCCGTTGCTATAGTTGATATTGAATCGGGCGAAATGAATCCTCTACTCTATTCCCCTTTCTTGAATTTGTCCCAATTTCAGCGCTCTTCAGTTTCATACGCCGGTTATAATGTATAAAAGAGGCAGCCTGAGCACCAGTTAAATCTTTTGAAAATATCGCGCGATATATTCAATGTTTTCCCATTCTATGACACAATCCATGCTGAAATAGTCGCCGCTAGATGCCGTTGCGCAGCCCATCCAACGTCGCGCTATGTTTTTCGTCAAACTTTTTTCCCGTTTTAAATTGTATCATTTGTATCACACACTTTACGAATGAGGTAATACACAATCCGTGACTTCAATCCGTTTCTGGAGTTAATCTGGCTTTAGCCATTCGTGCAGTCGCCGAAAATTTCACAAAACTTGCCACTATGTTGTGTTACTGGGGAACAAAACTCATTCGTGCCGGGGATCCAAAACTCACTCTTCTCCGACGGATACCGCTGCTGTTGAGAAGCTGACTGTTTCATCGTAGGACCCTCCGCGACTCCGCACGGCGAACAAATGCATGGTTTGATCGGTTACTCCGTTCGGGGAGTAACCCATCAACACCCCTGGCGTACGACCCCCTGGCGTTTCGCCCCTACCTGAGCTACGATTCAAAAACGAGCGTGTTTATTATTGGCAATAAGCAGCATTGGGTATGGACAAGAGCGGTACGCGTTGCTTTCTATTCAGTCTTAATTTTTGCCGTAGTATTGACAAAAAGTCCCCCCCCCCCCCACTTCAAAGTAGTTCCCATGACCCTGCGGTGTCCTGTCTTGGGGGTTAATTTGTGACCTAATTTGATTGTCATCGAGTTGCCAAATAAGTGAATCCTTCCAGGCATATTACTGGTGATGTCCGATAAACATTCAGATACATAGCAGGAATCTGCTGACAGACAACTGACTTACTGTGAACAAATACTGTCCAATTACTGTGAACACTTACTGTGAACAAAACGACTAGGCTTCAGGGATACCGACCCTCTTGATGACTGGCGGAGAAAAAAAAATCGTTTCTTTTAATCAAACAAATATAAAATAAAATATAAATATCTCATTTTAATATATATATAAAACAAAACAGTAGTAAGTTGTCTTAGAAAATAAACACAAAACAAAATACAAAATATGATGTGTGCTAAGTGTAGGCTCCTGCCCACCCGCTGTAACCGGGCCACCCGAGACTGGCCCTCAGTATATTCTACGGGGGCCGGTCGGCCGGCCGGGGGTGCGGGGCGCCGGCCCGGTGGGTCGACGCTTCGCACCCCTGGTCGGTGGACTGCAGCGGGAGCGCCGCCCCGCGAAGGAAAGTGCGTATTAACGCGAGGCGGCGTGGGTAGGGGTCACCCCGCCCACCCGCTGTAACCGGGCCAACCTGGGACCGGCCCTCAGTATACTCTACGGTGGCCGGTCGGCCGGCCGGGGGTGCGGGGTGCCGGACCAGTGCAGTGGGTCGGCGCTTCGCATGCCCGGTCGGTGGACCGCAGCGGGAGCGCCGCCCCGAGAGGGAAAGTGCGTATTAATGCGAGGCGGCGTGGGCGGGGGACATCCAGTTCGGAATTTGTTTTGGGAGTTGTGACCTGTGCAAAATAGTTACAAACCTGTTGTGCAGCCACCCACCTTGAGCTATCCTGATTTAATTATCATCCTCTTTTCAAATCCCTTGTTTATCTTACATTCTGCATCCTTATTTTTGCCTACATTTTCTACATTTTCCTCACCATCATAGGATATGTAAATAGTTATGCAAATTATGCATATTTTTTTGTCCCACTAACACCTTAATATAGTCAGTCTCGGAATACCACCGGATGTTACTAGCTCTGCTATCTGTCCGATGGATCCCGAGGCATACTCCTTTACTAATCATCAGGTGGCGGGCTGTCCTGCAAGGAAAACAAAATTAGCGGGGAGTGATGCGACCTAACGTGAATGAATGCCCATCCTTGGTATTAAGTTCTATGGTAATTAACGTAGTCAGGTCACACGGACATGGAAGGGCACTCCTGCATACCTGTCTGCCGTCATCGGGTTGTATGGCCATAAGTTGCTATGACTTGATTGAGGCGGTAGACACTTAAAAAGGTATGGGACAAAAAAAATGTCCACAGCATGCTCGTGATTGTACGCAATTTTGCCGACGCATATTACTTTGCCGGCCTGCGGTAGCGTACCCAGGATTCATTCCAGGAGGGGGCAATTTTTGATCAGGGGGGGCATAAGGTACCCCCATCAAAAACAAATCCCCGGATTTGGCCCAATGTTAGAGGGGCATATTTTCAACAACAAAATCTATAAATAAAAAAAAATAGGGGGGATAGGGGGACCTTTAGGGGGGATTGCCCCGTTTGCCCCCCCCCCCCCCCTTGAGTACGCCTATGCCGGCCTGCAAAAGCGCTGGATCCCGGAATCGATTCGGCGTCCTAGAGTTGTACAGCCCCACGCTCTCCCAACCGAGCTAATTTGGTGATGGTCCGTTAGCTACCTAATGCCGTGGTAGAGTAAGTATGACATTCTGAGTATTCACAGCATATTCTGCATCTACGGCATGAATCTACGGCATACTTACCCATTCACGGCATTTGGTAAGATTGCCGACCGGGACCATCCATCCCATAATCCATATACTTGCTGTTTAATTCCAGCCTTAAACATTATATGACCAGGATTCGTAGCATTTACTAAAAATAAAATCACTGTATAATTACTAATCGACACTGTCTACTACTGCAAAACACAGCCGATATTGTGCCGTTGCGACAGCCCTGATCGGTGGCCGCCAGATCGGCAAACAGCTATTTGCTCTCTTTGGTCCATCCACAGCATGCTGACTAGAGCCCTCCAGCCGATAACTGTCTTGGGGGACACGGTTTCCTGTCTTGGGGGACACGGTGACCCGTCTTGGGGACACGGTGTCCTGTCTTGGGAGACACGGTGTCCTGTCTTGGGGGACACGGTGTCCTGTCTTGGAGACACGGTGTCCTGCCTTGGGAGACACGGTGTCCTATGTTGAGAGACATGGTGACCTGTCTTGGAGACACGGTGTTCCGTCTTGGGGATACGGTGTCCTGTCTTGAGGGGCACGGTGTCCTGCCTTGGGGGACACGGTATCCTGTCTTGGGGACACGGTGTCTTGTCTTGGGGGACACGGTGTGCTGTCTTGGGAGACACGGTGTCCTGTCTTGGGGACACGGTGTCCTGTCTTGGAGACACGGTGTCCTGTCTTGGGAGACACGGTGTCCTATGTTGAGAGACACGGTGTCCTGTCTTGGAGACACGGTGTCCCGTCTTGGGGGACACGGTGTGCTGTCTTGGGAGACACGGTGTCCTGTCTTGGGGACATGATGTCCTGTCTTGAGGGACACGGTGTCCTGTCTTGGGGAACATGGTGTCCTGTCTTGGGGGACATGGTGTCCTGTCTTGGGGGACACGGTGTCCTGTCTTGGAGGACACGGTGTCCTGTATTGAGGGACACGGTGTCCTGTCTTGGGGGACACGGTGTCCTGTCTTGGAGACACGGTGTCCTGTCTTGAAGACACGGTGTCCTGTCTTGGAGGATACGGTGTCCTGTCTTGGGGGTCACGGTGTCCTGTCTTGGGAGACACGGTGTCCTGTCTTGAAGACACGGTGTCCTGTCTTGGAGGATACGGTGTCCTGTCTTGGGGGCACGGTATCCTGTCTTGGAGGACACGGTGTCCTGTCTTGGAGGATACGGTGCCCTGTCTTGGGGGGCACGGTGTCTTGTCTTGAGGGACACGGTGTCCTGTCATGGGGGCACGGTGTCCTGTCTTGGGGACACGGTGTCCTGACTTGGAGACACGGTGTCCTGTCTTGGAGACACGGTGTCCTGTCTTGGAGACACGGTGTCCTGAATTGGAGACACGGTGTCATGTCTTGGAGACACGGTGTCCTGTCTTGAAGACATGGTGTCCTTTCTTGGGAGACACGGTGTCCTGTCTTGGGGACACGGTGTCCTGTCTTGGAGACATGGTGCCCTGACTTGGAGACATGGTGTCCTGTCTTGGGAGACACGGTGTCCTGTCTTGGGGACACGGTGTCCTGTCTTGGAGGACACGGTGTCCTGTCTTGGAGGATACGGTGTCCTGTCTTGGAGGACACGTTATCCTGTCTTGGAGAACACGGTGTCCTGTCTTGGAGGATACGGTGTCCTGTCTTGAGGGACACGGTGTCCTGTTTGAGGGACATGGTGTCTTGTCTTGGGGGACACGGTGTCCCGTCTTGGGGACACGGTGTCCTGTCTTGAGGGACATGGTGTCCTGTCTTGGAGACACGGTGTCCTGTCTTGGGGGACACAGTATCCTGTCTTGGGAGACACGGTGTCCTGTCTTGAAGACATGGTGTCCTGTCTTGGGAGACACGGTGTCCTGTCTTGGGGACACGGTGTCCTGTCTTGAGGGACACGGTGTCCTGTCTTTGGGGACATGGTGACCTGTCTTGGAGACACGGTGTCCTGTCTTGGGGAACATGGTGTCCTATGTGGAGGGACACGGTGTCCTGTCTTGGGGGACACGGTGTCCTGTCTTGGGGAACACGGTGTCCTGTCTTGCGGGACACGGTGTCCTGACTTGGAGACATGGTGTCCTGTCTTGGAGACACGGTGTCCTGTCTTGGGGAACATGGTGTCCTGTCTTGGGGGACACGCTGTCCTGTCTTGAGGAACACGGTGTCCTGTCTTGGACGACACGGTGTGCTGTCTTGGGGAACATGGTGTCCTGTCTTGGAGACACGGTGTCCTGTCTTGGAGACACGGTGTCCTGTTTTGGAGACACGGTGTCCTGTCTTGGGAGACACGGTGTCCTGTCTTGAGGGACACGGTGTCCCGTCTTGGGGGACAAGGTGTCCTGTCTTGGAGACACGGTGTCCTGTCTTGGAGACACGGTGTCCTGTCTTGAGGAACACGGTGTCCTGTCTTGGAGGACACGGTGTGCTGTCTTGGGGAACATGGTGTCCTGTCTTGGAGACACGGTGTCCTGTCTTGAGGGACACGGTGTCCTGTCCTGGAGACACGGTGTCCTGTCTTGGAGACACGGTGTCCTGTCTTGGGGACACGGTGTCCTGTCTTGCGGGACACGGTGTCCTGTCTTTGGGGACACGGTGACCCGTCTTGGGGGACACGGTGTCCTGTCTTGAAGACATGGTGTCCTGTCTTGGAGGATACGGTGTCCTGTCTTGGAGGATACGGTGTCCTGTCTTGGGAGACACGGTGTCCTGTCTTGGGGACACGGTGACCCGTCTTGGGGGACACGGTGTCCTGTCTTGAAGACATGGTGTCCTGTCTTGGGGACACGGTGTCCCGTCTTGGAGGACACGGTGTCCTGTCTTGGAGACACGGTGTCCTGTCTTGAGGGACACGGTGTCCTGTCTTTGGGGACATGGTGACCTGTCTTGGAGACACGGTGTCCTGTCTTGGGGAACATGGTGTCCTATGTGGAGGGACACGGTGTCCTGTCTTGGGGGACACGGTGTCCTGTCTTGGGGAACACGGTGTCCTGTCTTGTGGGACACGGTGTCCTGACTTGGAGACATGGTGTCCTGTCTTGGAGACACGGTGTCCTGTCTTGGGGAACATGGTGTCCTGTCTTGGGAGACACGGTGTCCTGTCTTGGGAGACACGGTGTCCTGTCTTGGGGACACGGTGTTCTGTCTTTGGGGACACGGTGACCCGTCTTGGGGACATGGTGTCCTGTCTTGGGGAGCACGGTGTCCTGTCTTGGTGACACGGTGACCCGTCTTGGGGGACACGGTGACCCGTCATGGGGGACACGGTGTCCTGTCTTGGGGGACACGGTGTCCTGTCTTGGGAGACACGGTGTCCTGTCTTGGCACACGGTGTCCTGTCTTGGGGACATGGTGTACTGTCTTGGAGACACGGTGTCCTGTCTTGGGGACACGGTGTCATGTCTTGGGACACGGTGTCCTGTCTTGGAGACACGGTGTCCTGTCTTGGGAGATACGGTGTCCTGTCTTGGGGACACGGTGTCCTGTCTTGGGGACACGGTGCCCTGTCTTTGGGGACACGGTGACCCGTCTTGGGGACATGGTGTCCTGTCTTGGGGAGCACGGTGCACGGAGCACGGTCTTGGGACACGGTGTCCTGTCTTGGAGACACGGTGTCCTGTCTTGGGGACACGGTGTCCTGTCTTGGGGACTTATTATACTGTCTTGGGGACGTGTTATCCTGTCTTGGGGACACGGTGTCCTGTCTTGGGGGATACGGTGTCCTGTCTTGGAGACACGGTGTCCTGTCTTGGGGGATACCGTGTCCTATCTTGGAGACACGGTGGCCTGTCTTGGGGAACATGGTGTCCTGTCTTGGGGGACACGGTGTCCTGTCTTGGGGGACACGGTATCCTGTCTTGGGAGACACGGTGTCCTGTCTTGGGGACTTATTATACTGTCTTGGGGACGTGTTATCCTGTCTTGGGGGACGCCGTGTCCTGTCCTGGGGACGCGGTGTGTCCAGCGTAGACTCTCCTCGCTGTCGCTTCCTTATCAGTCTATCACGCATTCTGCGTGCATGGAGTAGCTGATTTATTGTAGTCGAGAGGCAATCAAACGCGGGAAACCCCCAGCAAATTATAATCACGGTAAGTGAGCTTTGCGATTAATCACAAAGTAGTAGGTATATTGCGTTGGTTGGTTCTGCTAACGTGAATTCAAGCTCAGCTGAACTGTACCACATACCACAGGGATCAGTACTGGGCCCAACACTCTTCCTGCTCTTCATCGACGACCTCTCCGGCCACGTCAACAGCGGCATCAAGCTATTTGCGGACGACACCAAAATCTACGGAAGCGTCCAGGAACGGGGTGGGCGTGACCAGCTTCAGCAGGACCTCGACGCAGTCGGCAAATGGTCTGGAGTGTGGCAGATGCCATTTAACATGACCAGGTGCAGGACGATGCATCTCGGACCGAGGAACGTTCCTTAAACCTACGCCATGTTTGGAGGCCAGTTGGAGCAAGCGGAGGACGAGAAGGACTCGGGAGTCGTCGTGGACACCCCGCTGAAGTTCCGTAAGCACGCGACGGCGGCGATCGCAAAGGCAAACAGAGTGCTCGGCACAATCCGGCGCTCGTTTCAGCACATCGACCAGCAGACGCTTCCGCTGCTCTTTAAGACCCTGGTCAGACCGCTGCTCGAATATGGGAACGCTGTCTGGGGCCCGTTCAACGCTGAAGACGTACGACTGGTGGAACGAGTACAACGGAGGGCGCCCAAGCTTGCTCGACCAATCAGACTGCTTCCGTACGTGGACCGGCTGAGAGCCCTGCGCCTGCCGTCTCTGCAGTACAGAAGACGGCGCGGCGACCTCATTCTGATCCACCAGCTGATGAACGGCCGCATCGAACTCGATAAGCAGAAGTTATTCCAGGACCCGCCTTCGGCAATCACACGAGGACACTCCCTGAAGGCTGCCAAACCGCAAGCGCAGACCAGAGTGAGACGGAACTTCTGGTCTATCAGAGCAGTGAGCGACTGGAACGCACTTCCGGAACACGTCGTTTCATCAGCCACGACGAACCTCTTCAAGAACCGCCTGGACCACTACTGGGCGGACATCATGTACCATGGGCCAGGATAGGCGACAAAACACTGAAGCCAAATATGGTCAAGGAAAGCGTACCCTTTTGAATTATCCACTGAGGCATACAAACAATCAAGAGATGTAAAGAGCGGTCAAGACAGGCATCCTCCTTATAGTCCTTTACTATAAGTACAAGTAAGTATGAGTGAGCACCGGTCTCAAACAGGGTAGGTCGGATGGGGCTGCTAATCAAAGAAGTCCGCTTGTCAATCGGACGTGTGATTGCAGAGATATAAGCTTCTTAAAAGCGTCGCCACGGGTCGGGTCGGATCGGGTCGGGCCGGGCCGGGACGCTCATATTCAGATTTTTCCCATATACCACGGATGGACGAGCGAGCGCTTCGCGCTCACTCGTAATTAGGTAATTTCGTCTCGCGCCATTTATCTTCTCCAGACTTCCGTTGTCACGACAACAACGCCGGTAAAATAGAAACGTTTTGGCTACAGGTCAGTAACCCGCACGGTCGTCGTTTTAACTTAGGTTGCGTGTATAGGCCTCCTCGACATACCGTAGCCGCCATATCAGCCGACCTCAATTTCCTTGAAACTCAAGTGCAACGTGTGTTCCTTTTCTCCACTGATAATATTGTAATTTGAAGACAAAATTCATATTTTGACATGTGACGTCACAAGAATTTTGCGTCACCAAAACGAGTTGTGACGTCATACCGGCAGCAGTCTATCCTTGAATCAGAATATGAACAACACGAACAACCAGGGTAATAGAACAACGGGTAGAACAGTAAGGAATTTGTAACGCCCAAATGAATTAGACAAGAAATATTTTGTTGTGACATAACAATACAAATGACTTGAGTCTCAATAGTTCGGAAAATAGTCGAAAAAGTGTCACTATATTTCGGCACAAACCTTCCATCAGGTGACTGAGGGCAATTCGCCTGCGAAAACTACAGCACACAAAATATCGCGAACGTGATACCTATTTTACAAGTACTTTGAAGTAGCTAATATTATTTCACCTATCATACAAGACACACATAAGCACGTAATGAGCAAAACATAATCACAAGTACTGAATAATATGAAACAAAACATCAAAGCCGTATGCCTAGCAAACTTACGAAGACCATCAATGAATACAATATACAATACATTTGTATCCTAAATCAATTTAGATACACCGGTGCGAATTCAGAATAAACTACACTTGGAGGTCCATGTTACGTCAGTGCCAGACTGCGTACTAGCCCAAAAGTGGCCAGCTTGCTACATTTTTGTTCATGACAGGTTTGAGGTCTCGAATAAACATGGTTTCCTTTACTTTACGTTCAACATGGCCGTGGCACTTACATACTATTTTCCCCGTTATCGGAGCTTCAGGAATTACATCATAACCGTGCTGGGATTGAAAGTGAAGCCCAACAGGGTTGTTGATGTCCTTCCTGAACGCAGCGCGGCGGTGGTCAAAGAACCTTTCTCTGACGCTCTGACTGTATGCATTCCCCACGTATGTGGCTGGACAAAGGTTGCAGCTGACTTGATAAACTGCGTTGTTGGTCGCACAAGTTTGATCAAAGCCGGACGCACAGGGAATGCATTCACCACGTTTGATGGGACAAGTTGGTCCTCGTAGGTCGGTCCTGGTGAGTGGTCGTTTAAGTGACCTTTTGTTGACCCATGAAACTTTACAAGGAAGGCCACTGGCACGTACTATCCGTTCGACCTTCCTGTAAAGTTCATCGTCAACGAACGGCAAAGTTATATATGTTCGGTCCGGTTTTGTTTTGTCTTGTTTGTCTGTGTGTTGGTTTGTCCCGGTGTAGTCCCGTACTTATTTCTCCCCTTGACATATTTGACCATGTTAAAGATGAGTTTGGATGGGTAGCCATTGTTGCGAAATGTGTGTATGACCTGACTGATGCTTCGTGGTATGACCCGACTGATGCTCCGTGTCACTGCTTGTGGTATATATTTTGTATCGTAATTGTGTTGTCTATTATAAATGAAAGGTATTGTTTGCTATCAATAACTTGTATTTACATAGATTATATATTTATTTATTGAATTAAACTCAGCAAATATACGAAGTAGTAGTCGAAGTAGTGTATATTTCAGTACATGTAGTAGCATTTGGAAGCGGTCATATTCAATTCTACTACGAAGCAGTAGTCGAAGTAGTGTATATTTCAGTACCTGTAGTAGTATTTGGAAGTGGTCAGCGGTCGTTCCGACATTTTATAACCCCAAGCCCATTTCACCCCTTTACGCCCGGAATATTTAAAAATGGAGAAAAAAGGCGTTGTAGCTAAGGCTTGTAGCTATCTGTTCCAGAAGTCGGATTTAAAATATGTATCATAGGTTACGAGCCAGCCTCGTCTGAAAATCAGCGATTTAACATGGGAACCCTATGGTGTAGTAGGTTTGTAACGCTCAAACGCCCGAGTGCTGCCAACTGTTACTGGTGGGGGCTGCTAACAACCACGTTCGCTGGGTCGCGACTCGAGAGTAATATTGGTCGCGACTCGAGAGTAATATTGGTCGCGATTGAAAATGTGTGAATGTTTGCACTATGGCCACACAGGGCCACATACACGCACAGGGGCACAGATGAGTAGAGTTGGAGTGGCGTTGCGTGAACACATACCCATAAATGTGCATGTGCATAAATAAATGTGATATACCTACCCATAAATGTGTTTGTGTTCATCGGTGTGTGGTGGATGTGCAGTGAGTGCGGTGAATTGCAGTGAATATTGCAGATACCGGTACGAGCCACCCATCAGATAACGTGTCTTTTCACGAAGCCTCTTTTGGTAATTTTCTATTGAAAATCCAATGAAAACTGACAAAGTTATGGCCAATAATATTTCTAACAAAGCGACAAGGCAACGTCAACCAAAAGCAGAAATTCTCAAAAATCAATCGATATATTGTAGGTACTGCGACCAGCCACCCGTCAAAAAAATGCGTCTTTTCACGAAGCATCCTTTCGTAATTTTCTATTGGAAATCGGTTAAAAATTAACAAAAATATTTACTTAAAACCTAGTCACATGATCTTTCAGATTCATCGTGTTTGCCTTGGACCACAACAGCGGCGATAGCGCAAACTGGACGAATCACCTTCGTGAAACGGATTTTGAACCAATGGCTACACCAGACGAGGAACGAGCCTCCCTTGCAACTCTGTTATCAAACACATAATACGTTTCGGTGGCGGTCAGTTCAAATAGCGAAAACTAAGTGCGGTAGAAATCACACTAATGACGTATTGACTCTGCGCATCCTGATGACATTACTTCACTTAAAACCCGGCAGGAGGAGACCACTCACAGTTCAATCCTATTTCACTTTAAATTCACTGAAAATGAACCCGACCAAGACTAGTTTGCTCCTTGTCGGCACAGCCCAGAACCTTAAGAAAACCGCATCCTTCCAACTTAACATATCTGGTCATGTACTAACACCATCCCCGTCCGTGAAGATGCTGGGAGTGACGGTCGATTCAAACCTATCCTGGGAAATACACATCTCCAACGTAGTCAAAAAGTGCAATTCCATCCTCTTCTGTTTGTATAAAATTCGCCACCATCTCACACCCGATGTCCGTCAACTCCTTATCCAATGTCACGTCTTCCCACATATCCTTTATTGCCTCTCAGTCTGGGGTGGAGCTGCTCAGTGTAATTTGCACAAGGTGCAGAGGGTGATTAATTTCGGGGCCAGGATTGTCTCCGGAGCGCGTGCTTGTGACCATATTTCACCGACCGTAAAGGCCCTGGGCTGGCGCAGCGTGGGTGACCTTATCACCCACCGAGACAGCATTGCTGTATACAGGGCACTGAGCGATCCGCGCGCTCCGGAGACAATCCGCACGCTTTTCACAAGGAGAGCCGCTGTATCGCAGCGCACAACCCGGGCGACGTTGGCGGGCATGTTGGAGCCGCCAGCTTTACGCCTGTCGATGTCGCGCCGGGTATTTTCTTTTCGAGCGGCCTCATCCTGGAATCGCCTGCCACCTGCCACCACTGGTTCCCGGACAAAATTCGAGTTTTTACGCCTTTTAGATCGATGTGTTTTTAAGTGATTGGAATGGATATGTTTCTGGCTTTTACTACGTGTATTTTATTTGTGCCGTGTCTTACTGTGTCTGTTTAGTACCACCGTTTTACCACTGTATCATGTCATGGATCAAACATTAACCCACCGTGTGGAATGATCTACCAATAAACTGAACTGAACTGTATGCGAAACGTCACGAGATTTGTCCCTTTGAAATAGCTCCCAATAGCTCCAACGGTTTTTGCGTTGAAACTCAGCAACTAGGTCGTTTTGGAAGGACACATTTCAGATTTGAAGATTTTTCAGTATTCCCGACAATCTGGCTATCTCAGTTAAAAACTAATGTTAAAGGCGTGCTATTCCCTTTAACCCTATTCCCTGCTAGCAGCCAGAATTACGTTAACCTGCGGGGGGCAGATTCTGCCCCCCCCCCCCGAGATCACGAGAACCGCTCAGTCGATTTCGATGGGGAAAACGCCAATCGATTCGTCAAGACAGGATCTGTTTTTGAACTCCGAAATTTTTGTTTTGTTCAAAAATGGGGGGCCAGGGGGCAAAAAATCCGAAAATTTGGGGTGTTTTTTGAAAGATCATTGCGGCCAGGTGGCTCGACCGATTTCCATGCCCTAAACGTTTTTGAGCTTCAAATGTACTGGTCTTTAATATATTAAAAGACAAAAAAAATCATAGGCGTATTCAGGGAATGTTAAAAAAAAAATTCTGAAGGAAAAAATATGCGCTGTTCGTGATTGTTTGGGACGACATGAACGTCACATGTGGGCATTATATGCTGTAATTGGTTAAATTTGATATATTGCGCATAGGCAGGTTCAGGAAAAATGCATAGCGGGCACCATGTGCGTAACGCTTTTACCATCTTACTAATTGGAAGTTGGACCTAATTTGAGGGTGGGTATCGCCTCCCATTTTTTCCTGACTGCGCCTCTGCCCCAAAAATATGTACAATCCCAGTATATATGATGCACATTGCATTGAAATTGTTTCTGACGCATTTATTGCATTGCAAACCACGAAGGAAGTATGCGCCGCAAAACCACATTCGTAACACCCTCCCCAAAACAGGAGCCTGGAACCGCCTCTGCTGAACCTATTTTTTCAAAATTTCGACACAAAACGCGCCATTCAATTTTGGGAAAAGTCACAAAGTTTCAGGACGGTAGGCCTAAAGGTTTAGAAGCGGCAAGTGAAAAACCCCCGGGAGGGGCAGAATCTGCACCCGCAGGGAATAGGGCTAACAAACAGGTCCGTTCTGCCATTCGTCACGACACAAGGCAGGACATCGCCAGGAGAGTGCGTGAGCTGGGTCCTACCACCATTTTTCGGAATGTACGTCAAATCATCGCGGGCAAGAAGTCTGCCGACCGCATTGTGCCAGAGGCCACCCCTGACGAACTAAACCAGTACTTTGTGGGCGTTGGTTCCCGGGTTGCGAGCGAGGTCCGCCCCAGGGGTGAGCCCTCTCTATCCCTGTCCGTCTACCTCGTGGCGGCACATGTGCCTTCAAACTACAATCTATCTCTGTCCGTTCTCCGGTTCTTCAACTCAATGAAAAATTCAGGGACCTGTGGTGCTGACGGTATCTCTATTCAGGTAATACAACTTTGTTCTGCTGCTATTAGTCCCGTTGTTCTCCATATCATTAATACTTGCCTCTCCTCCGGCGAATATCCAGCGCCCTGGAAACATTCCATTGCTCACCACATACACAAAGCCAGCAGCCAGTCCGAAGCTTCCAATTTTCGCCCCATCTCCATTGCACCTGCCTGTCCAAAGCTCATTGACCGCAGGCACGTAGCCAAGGGAGGGGGGGGGGGCGCCCGCCCGCCGCCCGCCCCGCCCCCCCCCCCCCCCCCGGAGGCCAGGAGGGCCCTTTTCGGCGCGCTGCCAACGAGACCGCGCGAATCATGGGCTCTTTACCACGCGAAGCGTTGTCTTTAGAGAGTTTAGAGCACTTCAGAGGCCCTTTAGGGCCAACAGGGCCCTCTGAAAGACCAAAGGGCCCTCTGAAAAACCAGAGGGCCCCTTGGACGTTCAAAAGAGCCCTGTGCATGTCAGAGGGGCCCCTGGCAAGACCAAAAGGGCCCCTGAACACGTCGAATGGCCCCTAGCCAGCACAGAGGGGCCACTGGGCACTGGGCAGGTCGAGAGGCCCCTGAGCATGTCGGCAGGGCGACAAAGTGGCCAGCGCAGTACCTTGACAGGTCATAAGGGCCCCTGAGCAGGTTGGAGGACCCCTGGACAGACCAGAGGGCCCCTGGGAAGTTAAAATGGCCCTGTCAGAGGGGCCCCTGACCAGGCCAAAAGGGTCCCTAGGTGAGTCAGAAGGGCCTCTGAACATGCCGAATGGGCCCCTAGTCAGCACGGAGGGGCCCCAGGGCAGGTCGGAGGGCCGTCGGAACATGTCGAAAGGCGACAAAACAGCCAGCGCAGTCCCTTGCCAGGTCGGAAGGGTCCCTTAGAAGGCTGGAGGGCCCCTGGAGAGACCAGATGGCTCCTGTAAGTTCAAAGGGCCCCTGTGCAGATCGGAGGGGCCCCTGACCAGACCGAAAGGACCCCTGGGCCGGTAAGAAGGGCCCCTGAACATGCCGAATTGGCCCCTAGCCAGCACAGAGGGGCCCCAGGGCAGGTCGGAGCGCCACTTCAGAATATCGGCAGGGCGACAAAGCACCCAGCGCAGTCCGACCAGAAGAGTCGCTGGGCAGATCGGAGGGGCTCCTGGGCAAGTCAGAGGGACCCCTGGCTAGACCGAAACGGTCGCTGGGCCGGTCGGAAGGACCCTTGAAAATGCCGGATGAGTTCCTAGTCAGACTGGAGGGGCCCCTGGGCAGGTCGGAGGGGCCCCTGAGCATGTCGGCAGGGCGACTAAGCAGCCAGTGCAGTCCCTGGCCAGGTCGGAAGGACCTCTGAACAGGCCGAATGGCCCCTTGACACACAAGAGGGGCTTCTTAAAAGGTCAGGAGTCCCTGGTCAGACCGGAAGGGCCAAAAAACACGTAGAGATTCCAGATGAAGATTAAATACAAAAGGACTTACTCCGCAATAAAAATATGAAAAGCGGAGATTTCGGGTATATTGTAACACTCTTCGTCAGGGTGTTACAATATACCCGAAAGCTCCGATTATAATTTTTATTGTAGAGGTGGTTTTATCTGTGAGTGGTTTTATCTGTGTGACTTCGCCCATAAATGGTTCACCCCGTCGACGATGATGTTAAAAAAAAAAAAAAAAAAAAGTAAGCCAGACGATCTGAAGGGACCCTGGGTCTTTCAACAGTGAGCATGCAGTTGTCCAGGGAATACAACTCAAAATTTTCGCGACGCTCCGCGACGCAATTTAACTACAAATTAAATGATATGCTGGTTAGAAAAAAAGCGGCCCGTTTCTCGGCGCATTTGTGTTATGTTGCTACTTTCCTATATAAATGGGCAAAATAGTTCACTTTAGTACTTTTTTTACCGCACTTTTAAACGCACAATAGCATTTTTAGAGGTCCACACCATACACAATGCGACGCATTGATGAGCAAGCATATCCAGGGCATAGACTCAAAATGTTCGCAATTTGCTAAGAGTTCCAGGTCTTGAGCTTAAAAAAAATATTCCAAGTTAGTATAGCTGATTCCAAATTGGTGTCGCTGGTTTCAAAGTTGATATGGCAGTTTGCTAACTCCAGCTCATAGAAGTTGGTATGGCCCATCCCATACCTGTCATACTGCATTTTCCATCCTTGTAACGTGCCTATTCATCCGTTTTGTTTGGCCCTTTCAATGCTTGGGAATGGGGCACTTTCAACGCTCGGGAAGGGAGTCCTTTCGAGGTGCCCCCCCCCCCCCCCTGGACGAAATCCTGGGTACGTGCCTGTTGAAGTCTCAGTTATGGATTGATTGTTTTGTGTAATAAATATTGAGCTATCGCAATGCCTCACACTCGTCATTGTGTACACAGTTCCACAATGTTCGTATTTAAGACGACATAATTGTCTGAAACGATTGTGCTTCCAAATGGCAGCGTTGAGGTTTTCTTTATAGCTCTCTATAGCTCAATAATGACGTCATCGTCCCAAATTAAAAAAAAAAATGTATAAAGTTAAGTGACTTCCCGAGATAAAAAATATCACCATCGTTTTCAGCATCACTTACTTATATTTTCGACTACAACCAGCGTATATGACAACTTTCAGAAAGGTAAAACATTCCCTTGAATGCAGCCTGGGAATGAAGTTTGTTGGTACTGGTTTGAATACGCGATCCAAGTTTGCCATACTGCACAGCACATAAGTGCGATGAAAATCATCCAGAAATACTGTCGATGCTAAGCGTGTCCGTCCGGGTGCATTTTAACACGGTACATTCTGCTTATTGCAGCAAACCAGGCACCAGCAAATTCTGACTCGTTGGAGCATCATCCTTGACGCCAATTCCGTCCCAAATGATATAACTGAACATGTTCTAGCATGGTGGCCAAATTCAGAGATTTAGGGGGAATGGAGGGATGACAAAATTGCTTGTTTTATCAAAAATGATAGGACGAAGGTGTCCGGGTCTAAAAATATGAAAATAAGGTCAGAATTGTCATGTTGTTGTGCTGAACACTCCCCATTTCATGATATCACATCATGCAATAATGTTGTCATCTCTCCCCCTAACTCTGAATTTGGTCACCATGTGTTCTAGCTGAACTTACCGATGCGTTCATCCAGGACTCGTATTTCCCGCTGAACTCCACACCGTTGTCGTACAGACGCAGGTAAGGCATCAGTTTATCGGTCACCTGATGAAACCGGCATACACCGTCAGGCAATATGTACACACACACACACACATACCACTCATTCGGCGATCAGTATCGTTGGCATGATATCTACCAGCTCAGTAAGCAGGATATACCAGTGTGACAAAATGCAACTAAAGTAGGCTGTTGCAAACTAAAACTTAGTCTTGCCTGGCAGAAGATGTCGGCGAAAAACGTTTTAGTTCACTACAAGCTCTCAGACACAAGATCATCCTTCCATTGCCGACCTGCCATGACCTCCCTCCGCCTCGGATAGCTGTCGCTACACCACACTGCCTGACCTCCTGCCCCGCACGGCACTCTGACCTCCTTGCGTCTGGGGTAGTTGGTGACCTCCCACTCGAAGGCCTCCTCCTCGTCGTTGATGGCAGTCGTCTTGTCGAGCGCCTGCTGCAGCTTATCTTCAAGGCCCTGGGCGCGCTTCAGGTAGCGCTGCAGCTCCGAAAGCTCGCCCAGCTCGGCCAGCTCGTCCACCTGCTTGTTGTACGTCTCCAGCTCCTCCAGGAAACGCTCACGGCGCACCTGCCAGCAGACGCCGCACCGGCTGACCGTCAGACAGGACAGGTACGAGGCGCAGGACCAAACCGGGCCCGTCACAGGGGAGGTGGCCCGTCACAGTCACAGGAGAGGCACAGGTCCAAACCAGGCCCGTCACAGGGGAGGTGGCCCGTCACAGTCACAGGAGAGGCACAGGAGAGGCACATGACCAAACCGGGCCCGTCACAGGGGAGGTGGCCCGTCACAGTCACAGGAGAGGCACAGGAGAGGCACAGGACCAAACCGGGCCCGTCACAGGGGAGGTGGCCGTCACAGTCACAGGAGAGGCACAGGAGAGGCACAGGACCAAACCGGGCCAGTCACATGGGAGGTGGCCGTCACAGTCACAGGAGAGGCACAGGAGAGGCACAGGACCAAACCGGGCCAGTCACATGGGAGGTACGGGACGCACCGGGCCCGTCACAGGAGAGGCACGGAACGCGCCGGGTCCGTCAGTCACAGGGGATGTACAGGACGCACCGGGCCCTTCACCGGAGAGGCACGGGACGCACCAGGCCCGTCACAGGGGAGGTACGGGACGCACCAGGCCCGTCACAGGGGAGGTACGGGACGCACCAGGTCCGTCACAGGGGAGGCACGGGACGCACCAGGTCCATCACAGGGGAGGCACGGGACGCACCAGGTCCATCACAGTCACAAGGGAGGCACGGGACGCACCAGGTCCATCACAGTCACAGGGGAGATACGGGACGCACCGTGCCCGTCGCAGGCGAAGCACGGGACGCACCGTGCCCGTCATAGGCGAGGCACGGGACCCCCGATCAAGCCTGGCCGGTCACAGATAGTGTCTCAAAGGACGAGGACCACTGAAATGCTGCGCCGTAGGGCGGGCTGTATTACGGTACAGTCTATCGACGCCTCACAGATCGTGTCTCAAACGACGAGGACCACTGAAATGCTGCGCCGCAGGGCAGGCTGTATTACGGTACAGTCTATCGACGCCTCACAGATCGTGTCTCAAACGACGAGGACCACTGGAATGCTGCGCCGCAGGGCGGGGCTGTATTACGGTACAGTCTAACGACGCCTCACAGAGCTGTCATGAGACGAGCTGGTACTACTGAAGCGTACTCGGCCGTCAGGACGTGTAATTATAGACGCCGACGGGTGACGACAGACCGCTGCAGTTACTCTGTGATCTGACCTTGAGCGCCTGCTCGAACTCTGTGCGCTTCTGGCGGTAGATGGCGCGGCTCTCCTCGAACACGGCCGGGATCCGCTGGCGCCACAGGAACGTCTCCGTGTTGTGGCGCAGGTCGGCAGACGAAAACTCCGAGTAGTCCGACAGGAACAGCAGGTGCGAGAAGATCTGACGCCAAGGTCAGATCGCGGATATGTCAGCTGACCGATCTGTAGTCTGAGTGCGTGGGCTCGGCAGTTAATCCAAATGACGCTCACACACTGAACTGTTGGGGATGTCAACATGCTCAGTGGAAACTAAGTGGACGTTTTTATTCTGGTTGTGGACGATGGTGAGTTTAAATAGCATTTGATCACTGAGACTGTTTTTCGCCTGGTGACTCTACGCCGCGGGACACCAGTGGCCGCTAATGGCCAGTCCGCCGGCCCGTTTGTTTGTCGTACCGTTCTCAGCTGGTCCTCCATCTGCAGTATGCGCACAGCTTCCGTCTGACCCACGTACTCCTTCAGCTCCATCAGCTGGGCCGTGTTGGACGGCACCGTCAGCGACCTGTCCGTGATCTGCTCGTACTCCTCCGACAGTCTGAAACCGGGCCGGGCCGGTAAACCATGCGGTGGTGTACAGACAGTAGTCTGATTAGCTTTGATCAACTATGCGAATAGTTGCTTTAGAACACCGAAGCCGCATTTAGGTATGTAATAACCACGAAACGATCAATACCTTAATTACTCATGAGCCACGTCATCATATAAAGGACAAAATGGCGTTCAGTCCGATCGAATAAACAGCATCATGGAACCGAACACCGCATTAACAGCTGTATGAGCACGCTGGTCGTATTTTGCGCTGACTGGGGTGACGCGATATCGGGCTCGTGTCGTCACATCATTGTGCTCGAGTAGCGTTGTATCACACCCGTCCCCTCCCGGCGACTGACGTCTTGTTGGTGGCGTTGTGGTTGGCCAGCATGTCGTGCAGTATGTTGTCGCGCAGTCCGGTGGCAAGCGAGACCAGGTCCTCGGTGAGAGTGTCACAGCGCAGCTCGAACATGCCCAGCCGGATCACCTGGCAACGTCGCAGACGACGTGACCAGAAATCAACACAAACTGGCAATACCAGTACGGATAAGTGTAAGCAACACGAAGCGGCACGACGAGGGTGTGACTTATATATTGAATCAGGATCGGACTCGGAGTGTTGTCAATGAAAGTGAGCGTCTCTGATATGCAACTGGTTAAAAAAAAACGAATCGTCAAATAAAACTATCAACGAAAACGATCAGTCAACATATCTCGGCCGCCCCCTCCAAGCCTTGGAATTTTTGCCATTTTCTGGACTGTTTGGGTCCAAAGAATTTTGCTCTCTTCACTTTTTGTTCTGGAAATTTACTCTTTCCACATGATCTTGCCAACATTGTGGTGAAAATAAAATTACATTTTTCTCACAAGGATTTAATATCTATTACAAATCAGGATTTTTTTTTACTTTCCAAGTAAAATAAATTTTCAAAAAATGGAAATCCTACGTTTCCTAACACAATTTTACTCTATACCTATGGATTTGTACTCACCAGGACCAGGTCATGAAACAAGCAATCCAGCCCTGCCCTCTCCACTATACTGTCCAGTGCCTGATCCTCCGTTTTCTCTATCCTCTGTTTTCTCCACCACATGACACGACATAGCTAAGGCTGGTCGGCC
>JAXIVJ010007556.1:40000-55000 GCA_036785665.1 Chirona hameri
CGATGGATGAAAACCAACAGTAACTTCTCTCCGCCATATAGCCGGCCACACAGCCGTGGCGGCCGACCCACCTTGAGGTACTGTGCGCGTCCGGGCCAGTCGAGGAGGAGGGCGACCCACCTTGAGGTACTGTGCGCGTCCGGGCCAGTCGAGGAGGAGGGCGACCCACCTTGAGGTACTGTGCGCGTCCGGGCCAGTCGAGGAGGAGGGCGACCCACCTTGAGGTACTGTGCGCGTCCGGGCCAGTCGAGGAGGAGGGCGACCCACCTTGAAGTACTGTGTGCGTCCGGGCCAGTCGAGAAGGAGGGCGACCCACCTTGAGGTACTGTGCGCGTCCGGGCCAGTCGAGGAAGACGCGCGTCTCGGCCCGCTTCAGTTTCTGCACGGCTGATATGATGCGCCCGAACACGGCCAGCAGCTGCTCCTCGAACTCAGAGACGGCCGGCTGGAAATGCAGCTGGCCGCCGCACCGCAACAGGTGCAGCACGAAACCGCCGCTCTGTCGACCAACACTTCACTGGTCACCTAAATCAATCTGCAAACTCTTCTAAATACAGACTACTTTAACGATCATTTGACAATTTTGATATGAAGACAATTCAATGGGATACATTTCAAATAGCATCCTCACATTTGGCACATGCGTTAAATGTCGTTAGCCAAGCCCAGCTGCAGCCACAGCTGCTAAGGATGACGTGTCGCCAGCAGTAGCACGGCTGTAGGTATGCCATCCGACCGGCGGCGTGACCCTGCGCTGCACGGCGCGCCTGCCAGACCCACCTTACTGCTGCACAACATGGCCGTGTACTCCCCGATGGTATCCAGCAGCAGGTTCTGCACGTTCATCGACATCAGCGTGGCCACAGCGTTGAAGAACGTCTCCAGCTTGTCCGGCTGGCTCAGAGACGGGATCGTGTTCCGCTTGGCGCCCTGCCAACACACACCACACAACTGTCATAGCCGCCGCCGGCGCCGCACGGCCTCTGGCGAACGGTCCAACAAATAACGGGATATTAGGATCGCCAAACAAAACAGCCGTGGAAGCTATTTAGTGAATGAGTTCATGGCACCATCACAACCCACTGCACATACTCGTTTGGCATAATCAGCGTACAACCAGTGCAAACAGCGCAGTATTGCCGTGAACTGAGTACTGCAAAAACCGTTCAACACTATGGCCTGCATGAGGATGTGGTGCACGGCCGGGAACCAGTGGTGCCCGATGGAGTTATCGGCCCCACAGTATGGTGTCTGACCTGCATGAGGATGTGGTGCACGGCCGGGAACCAGTGGTGCCCGATGGAGTTATCGGCCCCACAGTATGGTGTCTGACCTGCATGAGAATGTGGTGCACGGCCGGGAACCAGTCGTGCCCGATGGAGTTATCGGCCCCACAGTATAGTGTCTGACCTGCATGAGGATGTGGTGCACGGCCGGGAACCAGTGGTGCCCGATGGAGTTATCGGCCCCCCAGTATGGTGTCTGACCTGCATGAGGATGTGGTGCACGGCCGGGAACCAGTCGTGCTCCAGCGCATCCATGGCCCGCTCAATGTGCTCCTCCAGCAGCCGGTTAAAGTCGGACAGCTCCAGCGCCGCCTCAGCAGAGTACAGCTCGCTGGAGTCCAGCAGACGCAGGTCGCTGCCGCACAGAACACGCCAAGCTCACGCGGATTAAATGGCGAATCTGAGTGTTAGAGCCGCGTCCGGCAGATTCGGAAAGCTAGTGGAACTTGGGTGAAGCAACATGTGTGACGTAATATCACAAAACATACCCGTCATTTGCCGACAATCATAATTTCAGTTGCAATGTTTCAGTTTTCAATATCGGCGCACGGCACGCTTACGTCACCACCAGTGGCGGCGGAAGAGGGGGGAGGGGGCAGGGGGAGGCAGTCCCCCCAAACTCAACTGAGGGGCGCGTTTTGTGTTTGGCAGGGGCTGCTGGCCTGAGAGGGGGTGCTCTGGCCGCCTGAGAGGGGGCGCTCTGGCAGCCTGAGAGGGGGCGCTCTGGCCGCCTGAGAGGGGGCGCTCTGGCTGCCTGAGAGCGGGCGCTCTGGCCGCCTGAGAGGGGGCGCTCTGGCCGCCTGAGAGAGGCGCTCTGAGCGCCTGAGAGGGGCGCTCTGAGCGCCTGAGAGGGGGCGCTCTGAGCGCCTGAGAGGGGGCGCTCTGGCCGCCTGAGCGGACTCTTTAGCTTTCTGAGGGGTGCTCTGGCCGCCTGTTGCAAGGCCTCATCTTACCTGGATTTGAAAGGAAATAGTATCCGTTCACTAAAATACATGCTAAATTGGATGAAGCAATATGCCAAACGTTTATCTTTGATAAACAAAAGCGCATACTTCAACATACCATAATTAAGCAGACTTGCAAATCGTGAGGTAGAAGCAAGGTCGATTGAAACCCTGGCGGATCTTTAGATAAAAATGTATTATTTAATGATCAGCAAGGCAAGAAAACATTTCCTTTCATTAGACAAAACTGTTGTTTATATCTAAGCGAAGTTAAAGTTTCATCAGATTCTATCCAGTTTATGAAACACTTGTTGATGTTCCACTTCATTTTTGTTTACATTTTTGTTATCTTTTGCGAATATGTACCAAACTTCTACGAACAATCAACAAGCATTTCAAAAAGTGCATTGAAATCGGCAATTTAACTTGGCCCCGGACGGCGAACTATTTAGTGTTTACTTTTTTTAAGTTTGTCCCATCAATGTTTAACAAACAGGTATTTAATATATTACAATGCACACATGAAACATTTATATAAACCGTGTATCCATAATCAATCAATAAACGTTTCAGAAAACCGTGATGCATTCCGAGGATTTACTTGGCCAAGGACGGCGACGTATTTAGTGTATGCTATTTGTTTCATTAACCAATCAGGGACGTTGTCACGCTTCTTGGAGCACTTACTTCATTGCTGGCCCTATGACTTGTTTACAAATGGCATTCAGGTCAGAGATAATGATGGATTATACTGTTCATCACCATATGTAAGTACATATTTTTCATTTCCCATAATTTAATTTTTGAAATAGAAAATGTTATTTCACTTTTAAATTGAGGCACGATCAATTTGAAGCCGTATGGTTTCACAGAAAAATGCAGATAAATAAATCAAATGGTGAATATTTCACTTTAATACATGTTATTATTTTTATGTAGTTTGTTCCAGGGAAGCGCCATTTACTTTGTACATCTCCATTCAGCTGAACGTTCCTAAAACTATGCGTACTAGGGTATAACCACGGTAAAACTATTTAATGTGTTACTCATTATTGGGACACAGTCAATGCGCACGTGCGCTCCCGTACCGTTTCATATTTCAACCCTGTTTTAGCTTTACCAGAGCGCGCCCGCTCGGTCATCGCCCAAAAAGGCGTTTTACTGGTATAATATTGTGGCCTAAAGCCGAGGAGATATCATTCCGTGACACTTTTTTTTTGGGGGGGGCCCTCGGTCCGAGTGGGCGACCTGAGTTTCTCCCCCCCCCCCCCCCCACACACACACACACACCCCAATCCGAAAATACCTTCCGCCGCCACTGAACACCACAGCCATTTGGCGTCGTATCTCTGCAGCTCAGTCAGCAGCAAAGCTCACCGAGCGATCGTCGGCGCCTTCAGGGTAGGCTGACCCGCAATGTCTGCCCGTCAGGCGGCACAGTATCTCCCCCAAAACCCGTCTGTCGCCACTCGCCAGACGCCGCTGCGCTCTCACCTGAACTGCTTATACCAGAGGTCGAGGATCTGCAGCAGGCAGGTGTTGATGGACCACAGGTTGAAGAAGATGAGCCGCCGGTGGTGGAGGAAGCTGTGCCGCCACGGCGACGGCGTCACCCTCAGCTCCAGACGGTGCGGCAGCGTCGGCGGCGGCTCGGCGTAGTCCTGACAGAAGCGCAGCCGGACGTCAAAGCTTTACCCAGCATCGGGACAGTCAACCAAAAACATGCACCGGAGTTGAATCATTGTCCGTGGCATGCATTTCAAGGCCTTCGCTAAGTTACTTTTGAGAAATAAATCGGTTTAGTATTGAGTGGTTCAGACACAAATATATTGTAACACACATTGCATAGACAACACCAATTTCGACACGGCTGATGGGTTTGTATTGCATGAGAAATAGATTAATGTGCACTCTCGTGTCCTAACCTGTCCAGGCCTCTCTGTCAGGATGTAGTCGACCACTGCCTTCTTCACGCCGAACAGGTACTCCTCGGTCAGCTCGATGTGAAGTTTCTCCAGCGGCTCCGCGCGGCTCTGTATGCAAACAACCGCAGATTCTCAACAGAAACTGCTGCTGTTTGGCCACCGAGTTATTTAGTTACCTGTATGTATTTTCATGAAACCATTTAATAACAACTGAATGGTCGGCGAAACTGCATGAGTCATGTTCAAAGTATTTGTTTGTGTTTTCCCTTCTGTAACGCTTATGAACACTTGTATTTATGTTCGTATTTCCATAATGTTATTACTAGTTTCGCGGCAGTGTTCGCGGGCACAAACTGACTGATAAGCCCACAAGTGTCCGAGCACAATCACCATCTCCCTGGGAACATCGGTCGGTAGATTGCCTCATACCCTGAGTTTGGCTGTGAGCATGGAGTCCATGTGCTGGAGCCACTGGTCGGCCATGGGCGCCACCTGGCCCGTCTCGATGCCGTTGTGGATGTAGTAGTAGTAGCGGAGCAGCGCCCGCTCCTGGGTCGTGGGGTCCGGGTCGTCACCGCTCTCCGATACTGCAGAGGCCAACAGGAGTCAGCCAGGAGTGAGAAGCACGAACAAATTAGAGAAGTACGAGAACATTACTGACAGGATATGACAAAGTACGTCATGCGTATGCTGGACGTATACTAGTCGTAAAATCCTTATTTGAGTGGTTAAGGTATGATGCTGATACACGCTGATTTTTTCGGGGAATGTTGCAGTTAGATTCTTATACTAATTTATCTAGCAGCGGATGTTAACAACGCGTTAAACTACAACTGTCTTCTTGCAATTAGATACATATAAAAATAGCATTTATCAGTTTCTACTTTATAGACCTATAAAGAGAAAACACAACAGAGTTCGGTGGCAGTGACACTGACGTGGGAACGGCAGCTCGGTGACGGAACCGACGCGCGAGGCGGCGCCGCTCGTCAGCGAGTCGTCATCGCTGGACGTCAGCAGCTCCGTCAGTCGGCGGCGGAACGACTCGCGGTCCAGCCGGCACTGCAGGTACGACTGGGCGGCCACCTGATGCGGCCACAGTGACAGGTAACAGTAGGGGAAGGCACAGGGATACAGTTCTGCGTCATTACAAAACAGTGCAGCCTGCTTTGTCCGCCTGGATTACAGCACACACGGCAGCTGTACACCACTGACCATCTGCCCGCACTGTCACACAACACACGCGCCTCCATCCACCGCGGACCGCAGCCGCCCGTCACCTTTTTGGCCGGCCGGGTGAACTTGTTGCGTTTGATGACGCAGCGTTCGGCGATGTGCGGCGGCACGGCGCCGCGCCGCCGGCCGGGCCCGGTGGCTGGCAGGCGGAACAGCGGCTCCGTGGCCGGCGGCTGGCCGCGGTCGGAGCCGTACCGCGCGAACGGCGTGAACACCGGCGGATCCTGCAGCCACGGCGGCCGCTCGTGCTGCAGCGACAGCTCCGGCACGAACTGGCTCGTCTGCGGCGGCGGCGGCGGCAGGCGAGGTCAGACCGACAGTGAGGTGTCAGGTAGAAGAGACGGACTATGAAACACACGCCAAGTGTGTCCCCGACGATCATACAATGGGTTTCAGAGGGACGAATGTGTGATTTGATATCGTCATTTCCGTGACATTCAAAGACCTAGTTAAAACTTTCGCCACTGAATATGTGTTAGATTGTGGAAAGGATTCGAATAAACTATCTGCAAAGTGATGACCTCTGGTCACCGGAGTTAATGGACTCCAATCGTTCGGGCTAAATATTAACCAATTGCAAAGACGACGTAAATCAACCTAATGCAGCGTGCTGATGCTTTAAGTTCTTCCAAGCACTCGCTTCACCCTA
Organism: Chirona hameri; assembly: GCA_036785665.1. NCBI lineage: Eukaryota > Metazoa > Arthropoda > Thecostraca > Balanomorpha > Balanidae > Chirona > Chirona hameri. The sequence continues at coordinate 46,041 of JAXIVJ010007556.1, forward strand.
TTCCTGTCCGGGGGGCCGAATCCCCCTCCCCCCGGAGGTTTTTCGTGTGCTGCACATTCATTATTGAAGCTAAGGTCTTCACACTTTCCGACTTTTCCTAACTTTTCATTGCGCATCTGAGGTGGTTTTTTCTTCTTTTCTAAAACTGCCTCGTAAGCGGCTCCAGGACCACTTTTTGGGAGGCATGTTCGGGTGTTTTTGATACAAAAGGTTTGCGTGGTTAAACACTCGTGGAGGGTACTTTTTCTGCAGAATGCAACCAAAAACAGGTACTAGTATTTTTTGTAAATACATTTATTTTTATTTTATTATAGTAAATTTTGATTTTAAAATTTTGAAATTTTGAAAAATTACATTTTTTTTCTTTACATGTATATACAATTTCCATTTAAACCAAAAAAAATTCGAAAAATCCCCGACACGTCCCCGAGATATTATACCAGTATATGTAGACAAATAATTCAAGTCGATATCTTGATAACTGAAAGTTATAACCCGAACACTGCCGAAAGCTCGTGCTAACCACGAAGGGTTGATTTCCGCTTCCGCTAATATCTCAATAACTACGAAACACAGCGACAAGCGGCGTTGAATGGCGCGTGAAACACGCTATCAAAATCACAGCAGTTAGTTCTTGAAAGATCAGTATTGTGGCATAAGCCCCATTTACATTGTGAAAATTATGGGTTACCAGATGGTAGCGAAAGTTCGTGAAATATGAGAATGACAATATAGATAGAGCTGCAACTGGTACCAATGTTTTTTTTTCTCGTCAATACGCGTCTTATAATATGTAACATGACCTACTTTGGCCACTATGACCTTGACCTGGACCTTGACCTAAGGTGAAATTTTCAAATTGACCTTACCAAGTCAAATTTGATATATTTCGATGAGTCTTGACAAGAGAAACACGATGGTGGAAAAATTATTGCTCTGTCTTGCATAATTAAAAGGCTATTCACAAAAACGTTTTTGCCAAAAAATGACCTTTTTAACTTTGATGACCCGTGGAGCCCAAACGAGTGACCTAAGGTCAAATCTGACCAAGCTTTGTCGAAAGAGCGTTTCAAGAGCTTCTTTCGATTGCTTTTTTCGGTTTCTTCCTAGCTATAATAGTTTTTTCTTCAGATAATGCGTAATGTAAGTAAGTCGTAATGTAATGTAAGTAAGTGTAATGCGTAATAAGTCAAAATCATGGAAATGTCGGTACATTTGACCTCGTTTGACCTTGAAGATATTGACCAAAAGTCATACAAATTACACAAAAGAGATTTACCTGTGGGTCCTTCCTACCCATCAAATTCGTTGTAGCTCTCATAGGAGCCGAGATCTCAGGGGAGGGGGCCGAATCGCCTCCCCTCTCCCTCCCTCTCCCTCCCTCCCTCCTCCTCCTCCCTCCTCCCTCCTCCCTCCTCCCTCCTCCCTCCTCCCTCCTCCCTCCTCCCTCCTCCCTCCTCCCTCCTCCCTCCTCCCCTCCCCCCCGGACAGATTTAGCGTAACAAGAAGTCAGACAGGAGTAGGGTGAAGACTGGACCACCTACCTGATCGCCGACATCCTTCGGTAGATTGCTGTGCGGTGCGAACTCCTCCCTCTTATGCTGGATGGGGGCGTTATAGTGCGGTTTCTTGACGCACGGAGAGTTGCCACCCGTAGGCTTCGTGCTCGTCCTTCTCTTGGAGCCGCGCATTGCGCCCCTGACGGGAAGTTCCACCAACAAGCTGTTGGCTGAGACCCGTTTACCAGTGGTTCCGGCTAGAAACATTTGAGCTAAGCCTCAAGGGAGAAGCAGGGCAGCAAGCATGGCACGAATCCATGTATCGATTGGTGTATAATATCGACAGATATCCGGCCAAAAAATGTGCGACGTAATCTGAAGTTTGGAAAACTTCCCACGGACTCACTCGCGAAATGCATTATCTATCGAGAATCAGCTTTTTTACGCAATACGAAACGTTTGCCCTGAGAGATCCAATGAGCTACTGACAAATGCTAAGAGCCAAGCTTCAGAGTAAATATGAGAAGAAAAAATCATCAATCTACTTCTGCAATGACTGCCGCTTCAACTTCCCATCACCTCACATCACACATGCACATTGCGCGTGGATCCCACAACCAGATCGCGGATCCAAGATCTCTCTACAGATCTAATGACGCGGTATTGCGCGTGGATCCCACAACCAGATCGCGGATCCAAGATCTCTCTACAGATCTAATGACGGATCTATTGGCAAGCTCTAAATCAGTAACCTTCAAATGGGGGTAATTACCCCACTTGGGGTAATTGGGCCTTCGTCCGGGCGTAACGGCGATTGAGCAGCTGAGTGAGACATGGTAGCTGATTAATTTCATGGTGGCATACCTGCATACCTACTCTATGCCAGTTTGTGTTTCACTGTCACCACTCAACACATTATCGCTAAGAATTTAACAACCAAGCAATGCTAAATGATGCTCAGTCATGGGCGGGTCCAGGAGGCCAAAGGGGCCATGCCCCCCCCCCCCTAAAAAAACGCCTGAAATGGGCGCAAAATTGACACATTTCCTGATGAAGAAAACAATCTAAGCAACTTTTACTAAGGATTTTTGTTTAAATAAGCTCTCAATGCATAAGCATGCGAAATCCGACCAGTTTTTCAGAATTGTGTGAGACTTTTGGGGATTTACCCCCACCCCCACCCACCCCACCCACCCACCCACCCACCACCCCACACGCACCCGCACACCCGCACACCCGCACACCCGCACACCCGCACACCCGCACACCCGCACACCCGCACACCCGCACACCCGCACACCCGCACACCCGCACACCCGCACACCCGCACACCCGCACACCCGCACACCCGCACACCCGCACACCCGCACACCCGCACACCCGCACACCCGCACACACCCGCACACCCGCACACCCGCACACCCGCACACCCGCACACCCGCACACCCGCACACCCGCACACCCGCACACCCGCACACCCGCACACCCGCACACCCGCACACCCGCACACCCGCACACCCGCACACCCGCACACCCGCACACCCGCACACCCGCACACCCGCACACCCGCACACCCGCACACACCCGCACACCCGCACACCCGCACACCCGCACACCCGCACACCCGCACACCCGCACACCCGCACACCCGCACACCCGCACACCCGCACACCCGCACACCCGACACCCGCACCCGCACACCCGCACACCCGCACACCCGCACACCCGCACACCCGCACACCCGCACACCCGCACACCCGCACACCCGCACACCCGCACACCCGCACACCCGCACACCCGCACACCCGCACACCCGCACACCCGCACACCCCACCGCACACCCGCACACCCGCACACCCCACCCGCACACCCGCACACCCGCACGACCCGCACACCCGCACACACCGCACACCCGCACACCCGCACACCGCACACCCGCACACCCGCACACCGCACACCCGCACAACCCGCACACCCGCACACCCGCACACCGCACACCCGCACACCCGCACACCCGCACACCCGCACACCCGCACACCCGCACACCCGCACACCCGCACACCGCACACCCGCACACCCGCACACCCGCACACCGCCACCACCGCACACCGCACACCCCGCACACCCGCACACCGCACACCCGCACACCCGCACACCCGCACACCCGCACAACCGCACACGAAACCCGCACACCCGCACACCCGCACACCCGCACACCCGCACACCCGACAACACCGCACACCCGCACACCCGCACAACCCGCACACCCGCCACCCGCACACCCCGCACACCCGCACACCCGCACACCCGCACACCCGCACACCCGCACACCCGCACACCCGCACACCCGCACACCCGCACACCGCACACCCGCACACCGCACACCCGCACACCCGCACACCCGCACACCCGCACACCCGCACACCCCGCACACCCGCACACCCGCACACCGCACACCCGCACACCCGCACACCGCACACCCGCACACCGCACACCCGCACACCCCGCACACCCGCACACGACCCCGCACACCCGCACCACCCGCACACAGCACACGCAACACCGCACACCGCACACCGCACACCCGCACACGCACCCGCACACCCGCACACCCGCACACCCGCACACCCGCACACCGCACACCGCACACCCGCACCCGCACACCCGCACACACCCGCACACGCACCGCACACCCGCACACCCGCACACCCGCACACCCGCACAACCCGCACACGCCACCCGCACGCACACCCGCACACCGCACCCGCACACCGCACACCCGCACACCGCCGCACCCGCACACCCGCACACCCGCGCACACCCGCACACCCGCACACCCGCACACCCGCACACCCGCACACCCGCACACCCGCCACGCCACCCGCACACGCCACCCGCACACCCGCACACCCGCACACCGCACACCCGCACACCCGCAACACCCGCACACCCGCACACCCGCACACCCGCACACCCGCACACCCGCACACCCGCACACCCGCACACCCGCACACCCGCACCCGCACACCCGCACCCGCACACCCGCACACCCGCACACGCACACCGCACACCCGCACACCCGCACACCGCACACCGCACACCGCACACGCACACCCGCACACCCGCACCACCCGCACACCCGCACACCCGCACACCCGCACACCCGCACACCGCACACCCGCACACCGACACCCGCACACCCGCACACGCACACCCGCACACCGCCACACGCACGCCGCACACGCCACCCGCACACCCGCACACCCGCACACCCGCACACCCGCACACCCGCACACCCGCACACCCGCACACCCGCACACTCGCACACCCGCACACCGCACACCCGCACACCGCACACCCGCACACCCGCACACCCGCACACCCGCACACCCGCACACCCGCACACCCGACACACCCGCACACCCGCACACCGCACACCCGCACACCACACACACACACACACACACACACACACACACACACACACACACACACACACACACACACACACGCACACGCGCACGCGCACGCGCACGCGCACGCACACGCACACCACACGCCCACACGCCCACACGCCCACACGCCACACGCCCACACGCCCACACGCCCACACGCCCACACGCCACACGCCCACACGCCCACACGCCCACACGCCCACACGCCCACACGCCCACACGCCCACACGCCCACACGCCCACACGCCCACACGCAGCACCGCCCACACGCCCACACGCCCACACGCCCACACGCCCACACGCCCACACGCCCACACGCCACACGCCACACGCCCACACGCCACACGCCCACACGCCCACACGCCACACGCACACACGCAACGCCCCACGCCCACACGCCCACACGCCACACGCCACACGCCCACACGCCTCACGCCCACACGCACACACGCCACACGCCCACACGCACCGCCCACCGCCCACACGCCCACACGCCCACACGCCCACACGCCCACACGCCCACACGCCACAACGCCCACACGCCCACACGCCCACACGCCACACGCACACACGCCCACACGCCCACGCCCACCACGCCCACACGCCCACACGCCCACACGCACACGCCCACACGCCCACACGCCCACGCCCACACGCCCACACGCCCACACGCCCACACGCCCACACGCCCACACGCCCACACGCCCACGCACACACGCCCACACGCCCACACGCCCACACGCCCACACGCCACACGCCCACACGCCCACAGCCCACACGCCCACACGCCCACACGCCACACGCACCACACGCCACACGCCCACACGCCCACACGCCCACACGCCACCCGCCACACGCCACACGCCCACCACGCCCCACGCCACACGCCCACACGCCCACACGCCCACACGCCCACACGCCCACACGCCACACGCCCACACGCCACACGCCCACACGACCCACGCACACGCCCACACGCCCACACGCCACACGCCCACACGCCCACACGCCCACACGCCCACACGCCCACACGCCCACACGCCCACACGCCCACCGCACACACGCACACGCCCACACGCCCACACGCCCACACGCCCACACGCCCACACAGCCCACACGCCACACGCCACACGCCCACACGCCACACGCCCACACGCCCACACGCCACTCGCCCACACGCCACACGCCCACACGCACACCCCACACGCCCACACGCCCACACGCCACACGCCCACACGCCCACACGCCCACACGCCCACGCCCCACACGCCCACACGCCCACACGCCCACACGCCCACACGCCCACACGCCACACGCCACACGCACACACGCCACACGCCCACACGCCCACACGCCCACACGCCACACGCCCACACGCCCCACACACGCCCACACGCCACACGCCCACACGCCCACACGCCCACACGCACACCACGCCCACACGCCCACACGCCACACGCCCACACGCCCACACGCCACACGCCAACCACACGCCCACACGCCCACACGCCCACCACGCCCACACGCCCACACGCCCACCCACGCCCACACGCCCACACGCCCACGCCACGCCACGCCCACCAACTCCCACACGCCCACACGCCCACACGCCCCAACGCACCACACGCCCACGCCCACACGCCACCACGCCACCCACGCACCACGCACCACGCACCCACGCACCCACGCACCCACGCACCCACGCACCCACGCACCCACGCACCCACGCACCCACGCACCACGCCACGCACCCACGCACCCGCACCCCGCACCCACGCACCCACGCACCACGCACCCACGCACCCACGCACCCACGCACCCACGCACCCACGCACCCACGCACCCACGCACCACGCACCCACGCACCCACGCACCCACGCACCCACGCACCCACGCACCCACGCACCCACGCACCCACGCACCCACGCACCCACGCACCACGCCACGCACCCACGCCACCACGCACCCACGCACCCACGCACCCACGCACCCACGCACCCACGCACCCACGCACCACGCACCCACGCACCCACGCACCCACGCACCCACGCACCCACGCACCACGCACGCACCCACGCACCACGCACCCACGCACCCACGCACCCACGCACCGCACCCACGCACCACGCACCCACGCACCCACGCACCCACGCACCCACGCACCCACGCACCCACGCACCACGCACCCGCACCACGCACCCACGCACCCACGCACCCACGCACCCACGCACCACGCACCACGCACCACGCACCCACGCACCACGCACACCACGCCACCGCACCACGCACCCACGCACCCCGCACCCACGCACCACGCACCACGCACCCACGCACCCACGCACCCACGCACCCACGCACCCACGCACCCACGCACCACGCACCACGCACCCACGCACCCACGCACCCACGCACCCACGCACCCACGCACCCACGCACCCACGCACCCACGCACCCACGCACCCACGCACCCACGCACCCACGCACCCCACGCACCCACGCACCCCCGCACCCACGCACCCACGCACCCACGCACCCACGCACCCACGCACCCACGCACCACGCACCCACGCACCCACGCACCCACGCACCCACGCACCCACGCACACCACGCACCCACGCACCCACGCACCCACGCCCCACGCACCCACGCACCCACGCACCCACGCACCCACGCACCCACGCACCCACGCACCCACGCACCCACGCACCCACGCACCCACGCACCCACGCACCACGCACCCACGCACCCACGCACCCACGCACCCACGCACCCACGCACCCACGCACCCACGCACCCACGCACCCACGCACCACGCACCCACGCACCCACGCACCCACGCACCCACGCACCCACGCACCCACGCACCCACGCACCCACGCACCCACGCACCCACGCACCCACGCACCCACGCACCCACGCACCCACGCACCCACGCACCCACGCCCACGCACCCACGCAACCCACGCACCCACGCACCCACGCACCACGCACCCACGCACCCACGCACCCACGCACCCACGCACCCACGCACCCACGCACCCACGCACCCACGCACCCACGCACCCACGCACCACACGCACCCACGCACCCACGCACCCACGCACCCACGCACCCACGCACCCACGCACCCACGCACCCACGCACCCACGCACCCACGCACCCACGCACCCACGCACCACGCACCACGCACCCACGCAACCCACGCACCCACGCACCCACGCACCCACGCACCCACGCACCCACGCACCCACGCACCACGCACCCACGCACCCACGCACCCACGCACCCACGCACCCACGCACCCACGCACCCACGCACCCACGCACCCACGCACCACGCACCCACGCACCACGCACCCACGCACCCACGCACCACGCACCCACGCACCCGACGCACCCACGCACCCCACGCACCCACGCACCCACGCACCCACGCACCCACGCACCCACGCACCCACGCACCCACGCACCCACGCACCCACGCACCCAGCACCCACGCACCCACGCACCCACGCACCCACGCACCCACGCACCCACGCACCCAGCACCACGCACCACGCACCACGCACCCACGCACCACGCACCACGCACCACGCACCCACGCACCCACGCACCACGCACCCACGCACCCACGCACCACGCACCACGCACCACGCACCACCACCACGCACGCCACGCACCACGCACCACGCACCCACGCACACCACAGCACCCACGCACCCACGCACCACCACGCACCCACGCACCACGCACCCACGCACCCACGCACCCACGCCACCCACGCACCCACGCACCCACGCACCCACGCACCCCACGCACCACGCACCACGCACCCACGCACCCACGCCCCACGCACCCACGCACACCACCAACGCCACGCACCACGCACCCACGCACCCACGCACCCACGCACCACGCACCCACGCACCCACGCACCCACGCACCCACGCACGCACCCACGCACCCGCACCCACGCACCCACGCACCCACGCACCCACGCACCACG
>JAXIVJ010007557.1:0-20000 GCA_036785665.1 Chirona hameri
CGGCTGACGGCTGACGGCTGACTGCTGACTGCTGACTGCTGACTGCTGACTGCTGACTGCTGACTGCTGACTGCTGACTGCTGACGGCTGACGGCTGACGGCTGACGGCTGACGGCTGACGGCTGACGGCTGACTGCTGACTGCTGACTGCTGACTGCTGACTGCTGACTGCTGACAGCTGACGGCTGAATCAGCCGCCTGCGCACCTGTCACATGTCACTCCCACGCCGTCACCGCCCAGGCCGTGACTCTGAAGCTCTGAAGTCGGCCCAATCGATCCAACACAGCTGGCGACAAACATTGCGCGTTTTTCGAGCTGTGTTTTCATATTTCGTGCTACTGCTATATCTGATTAAAGAGACATTACGATGGATTGGAGCTCAGGCGCATATCTCTAGCTGCATTCGATTTGTGGCGCAGACTACGGGTCTGTTCCCGTGGCGCCTCCCGGGAGGAGTTTGGAGCAACTTGGAGCAGCCCAGAGCAGCCGTGTTAGGAGCGACAAGGGAACGATTGGAGGCGTTTGGAGGAAGTATCAGCTGTTTGCGTCCTAGGCTGGGTATCCATGTTGACATCAACAAATGTATCAGCCGCGCCATAAACGTACTCCTCGAATCTCCTCCGGCTGTCCCTATCTATATTTCGGGAGCAAGTTGGAGGAGTTTGGAGGAGGTTTCGGACGAGCTTGGAGGAGCTTGGAGCAGCCACGGGAACGATCGGAGGAGCTTGGAGAAGGCTAGAGGCAATTGGAGCCAGTTGGATGTGCCACGGGAACAGACCCTACGGCTACAACTCACAGCGGGTAAAGGTTATCGCTGGAGTGGGGTCAGGGCACCTTCCGCTCAGCGGGCTAGTCTATCCACCAGGGGCCCGTCGACCCTACCGGCCACGGGCAGCGAGTCTGAGCACAACAAACCCCACGGGCCCACGGCCAACAGCTGACGTGACAGTCTCTGTTGCTGTTTCGTGTTGGTGTGTGCGTGCCATTTGTGCCTTGTGTCTGTGACTCTGTGTACATTGCCAGAGGTGCTACCACTGACGCTTGTATCCTCGTCATGCAATGCACGCGGCTACGACGTCGTCTTCGTTTTGCCCCAGTGAAACGGTCTCGCTCGTTCATACCGATTGTGTTGCCCTGTAATACCAACACACAACTACAATGCCCTACATATTGTAGTGCGCTACAGTGTTATAATGCCTTTACGTTTTGCCCGACAGATCCGGCGCGCCGCACTATGGGGCGAAAGAAGCCGGCGGCGGCGCGGGCCGCCTCTCCCAAGGTAGCGGCCGGCGGGCGCAGCAGAGCACCTGCACTGCGAGCCGCGCTGAAGCGCTCGCCCGTCAACAAGCTGCTGACCGTGTGGCCGACCAAGCCGGCTCCCCGTGACCGCAAGCCTGCCGTCTCCTCCAACTCCTCCACCTCGGCCGCCGCCGGCGCCTCTGCCGGGTCGTCCGCCGCTGTCTCGGCCGTCTCCGCCACCCCGTCCGGCCCGGGGCGCGGCGATCTTCTGATGGACCGTTGCAGCACGGCGCGCCTGCTACTCTCCATGAAGCAGAAGGCGTCCGCCTCGCTGTGGCCACCGGAGACGGTGTGCGGGCCGGCGGCCGGCGAGGGCGCCCACCTCTCCACCGACGACTACCAGCCGGGTCTGAGCGAGCTGGTGCCGCAGCGGCGCGCCATCTCGCCTCCGCGCTGCGGCGGCCTGCTGCTGGACCTGGATCAGCAGGTGCTGCTGGACGGCGGCGGCGGCCGGCCGGGCGCAGTTATGGACACGGAGCTGACCGTCACCGAGCTGCTGCACCCGCCGGCCGCGCCGCGTGCCGCAAAACCTCCCGCCAAGCGTCACGCCTGCCCCATGTGCGACAAGATCATGGGCTCTCGCAGCGACCTGGTCAAGCACGTGCGCATCCACACCGGAGAGAAGCCCTACAGCTGCAGCTACTGTCCGGCACGCTTCACCCAGCTGGGCAGTCTGCGCGCGCACGAGACGCGTCACACGGGAGTCAAGCCGTTCAAGTGCGACATCTGCGCGCGAGCCTTCAGCATCAAGGAGCGTCTCAAGGTGCACACGCGCATCCATACCGGCGAGAAGCCGTTCCACTGCGACCTCTGCGACAAGGCGTTCGCGCGCGGCAGTCAGCTGATCCAGCACAAGCGGACGCACACTGGCGTCAAGCCCTACACCTGCTCCTTCTGCAACATGAAGTTCGCCTTCGCCACCAACCTCAAGCTACACGAGAAGAAGCACTCAGGTATCAAGGACTTTGAGTGTCCGCGCTGTTACAAGGGCTTCGTGCGGCAGGACGCGCTGCGGAAGCACATCCAGTCGTACCACGAGAACGAGCGGCCGATGCGCTGTCCCATCTGCGACAAGAGCTTCAAGGGCCACCTGGGCACGCACCTGCGGGTCCACACACAGGAGAAGCCGTACTCGTGCACCGTGTGTGACGCCGCGTTCGCGCAGAACTCGCAGCTCACCGTCCACATGCGAGTCCACACCGGCATCAAGCCGTACGCGTGCCAGGTCAGTGGTGGCGGGAAGGGGAGCGGGGGGGGGGGGGAGAGGAGGGAGGTGAGGGGAGAAAGGATTAGGAAGGATTAGGAAGAATACACGAAGGGTGGAACGACGGATGGGCTTTGTTACTATAGAACTGGCTGATATTGTGGCAGTATTTATCGTTGCTGATTTTTTTTCTTCATAATCTTTTGTAACAAGTTCGGATATTTTTGTTTTGATTTGAAGCGTTGCCAGAAAGACGTACCTTTGTATGTAGTTAATTAATTATTGCAGTGCTAAAACTATGACGAATTTTAATCCATCATAAACTAGCTCATTACAAAGTTATACTTGTTATGTTACGCAGTGCGCCGGTCTTGATTATCTGTTGGCAATACTTGTCTGCGTGTTGGCATCAATCAGCATATGAGTTCCATTCATGCACAACTCGTATCGACAAAGACATTGCCTCCACCCCATTGGTCCGGGTTTAGCCCGAGTAGGTACTGCTCGTCACCTACACGGCTAACCCCGCCACGCCCCGGCGCGTGCCACAGGTGTGTCCGCAGAAGTTCGCCCACTCCACGGCACTGAAGGTGCACCTGCGCCAGCACACCGGCGAAAAGCCGTATCGCTGCCCGCTGTGTAGCCACTTCTTCAACCAGCTGCCCCACCTGAAGAAACACCTGCGCAGCATCCACAAACGGGACGAGCCGTACATGTGCGGAGCCTGCCGCGGGTTCTTCAAGGTACGGACGGGATGGCAGGGCGGGAGAGGAAGTGGTGTATAACCTATACAGGATGTCTGTGCCACAGGGTTATCATACGTTACCAAGGTACGGACGGGATGGCAGGGCGGGAGAGGAAGTGGTGTATAACCTATACAGGATGTCTGTGCCACAGGGTTATCATACGTTACCAAGGTACGGACAGGATGGCAGGGCGGGAGAGGAAGTGGTGTATAACCTATACAGGATGTCTGTGGCACAGGGTTATCATACGTTACCAAGGTACGGACGGGATGGCAGGGCGGGAGAGGAAGTGGTGTATAACCTATACAGGATGTCTGTGCCACAGGGTTATCATACGTTACCAAGGTACGGGCGGGATGGCAGGGCGGGAGAGGAAGTGGTGTATAACCTATGCAGGATGTCTGTGCCACAGGGTTATCATACGTTACCAAGGTACGGACAGGATGGCAGGGCGGGAGAGGAAGTGGTGTATAACCTATACAGGATGTCTGTGGCACAGGGTTATCATACGTTACCAAGGTACGGACGGGATGGCAGAGCGGGAGAGGAAGTGGTGTATAACCTATACAGGATGTCTGTGGCACAGGGTTATCATACGTTACCAAGGTACGGACGGGACGGCAGGGCGGGAGAGGAAGTGGTGTATAACCTATACAGGATGTCTGTGGCACAGGGTTATCATACGTTACCAAGGTACGGACGGGATGGCAGGGCGGGAGAGGAAGTGGTGTATAACCTATACAGGATGTCTGTGCCACAGGGGTATCATACGTTACCAAGGTACGGACAGGATGGCAGGGCGGGAGAGGAAGTGGTGTATAACCTATACAGGATGTCTGTGGCACAGCGGTATCATACGTTACCAAGGTACGGACGGGATGGCAGGGCGGGAGAGGAAGTGGTGTATAACCTATACAGGATGTCTGTGCCACAGGGTTATCATACGTTACCAAGGTACGGACGGGATGGCAGGGCGGGAGAGGAAGTGGTTTATAACCTATACAGGATGTCTGTGCCACAGGGTTATCATACGTTACCAAGGTATGGACGGGATGGCAAGGCGGGAGAGGAAGTGGTGTATAACCTATACAGGATGTCTGCGGCACAGCGGTATCATACGTTACCAAGGTACGGACGGGATGGCAGGGCGGGAGAGGAAGTGGTGTATAACCTATACAGGATGTCTGTGCCACAGGGTTATCATACGTTACCAAGGTACGGACGGGATGGCAGGGCGGGAAAGGAAGTGGTGTATAACCTATACAGGATGTCTGTGGCACAGGGTTATCATACGTTACCAAGGTACGGACGGGATGGCAGGGCGGGAGAGGAAGTGGTGTATAACCTATGCAGGATGTCTGTGGCACAGCGGTATCATACGTTACCAAGGTACGGACAGGATGGCAGGGCGGGAGAGGAAGTGGTGTATAACCTATACAGGATGTCTGTGGCACAGCGGTATCATACGTTACCAAGGTACGGACGGGATGGCAGGGCGGGAGAGGAAGTGGTGTATAACCTATACAGGATGTCTGTGCCACAGGGTTATCATACGTTACCAAGATACGGACGGGATGGCAGGGCGGGAGAGGAAGTGGTGTATAACCTATACAGGATGTCTTGTGCCACAGGGTTATCATACGTTACCAAGGTACGGACGGGATGGCAGGGCGGGAGAGGAAGTGGTGTATAACCTATACAGGATGTCTGTGGCACAGGGTTATCATACGTTACCAAGGTACGGACGGGATGGCAGGGCGGGAGAGGAAGTGGTGTATAACCTATGCAGGATGTCTGTACCACAGGGTTATCATACGTTACCAAGGTACGGACGGGACGGCAGGGCGGGAGAGGAAGTGGTGTATAACCTATGCAGGATGTCTGTGGCACAGGGTTATCATACGTTACCAAGATACGGACGGGATGGCAGGGCGGGAGAGGAAGTGGTGTATAACCTATGCAGGATGTCTGTGCCACAGGGTTATCATACGTTACCAAGGTACGGACGGGATGGCAGGGCGGGAGAGGAAGTGGTGTATAACCTATGCAGGATGTCTGTGGCACAGCGGTATCATACGTTACCAAGGTACGGACGGGACGGCAGGGCGGGAGAGGAAGTGGTGTATAACCTATATAGGATGTCTGTGGCACAGGGTTATCATACGTTACCAAGGTACGGACGGGACGGCAGGGCGGGAGAGGAAGTGGTGTATAACCTATGCAGGATGTCTGTGGCACAGGGTTATCATACGTTACCAAGGTACGGACGGGACGGCAGGGCGGGAGAGGAAGTGGTGTATAACCTATGCAGGATGTCTGTGGCACAGGGTTATCATACGTTACCAAGGTACGGGCGGGATGGCAGGGCGGGAGAGGAAGTGGTGTATAACCTATGCAGGATGTCTGTGGCACAGGGTTATCATACGTTACCAAGGTACGGACGGGATGGCAGGGCGGGAGAGGAAGTGGTGTATAACCTATGCAGGATGTCTGTGCCACAGGGTTATCATACGTTACCAAGGTACGGACGGGACGGCAGGGCGGGAGAGGAAGTGGTGTATAACCTATACAGGATGTCTGTGGCACAGGGTTATCATACGTTACCAAGGTACGGACGGGATGGCAGGGCGGGAGAGGAAGTGGTGTATAACCTATACAGGATGTCTGTGGCACAGGGTTATCATACGTTACCAAGGTACGGACGGAATGGCAGGGCGGGAGAGGAAGTGGTGTATAACCTATACAGGATGTCTGTGGCACAGGGTTATCATACGTTACCAAGGTACGGACGGGATGGCAGGGCGGGAGAGGAAGTGGTGTATAACCTATACAGGATGTCTGTGGCACAGGGTTATCATACGTTACCAAGGTACGGACAGGATGGCAGGGCGGGAGAGGAAGTGGTGTATAACCTATACAGGATGTCTGTGGCACAGCGGTATCATACGTTACCAAGGTACGGACGGGACGGCAGGGCGGGAGAGGAAGTGGTGTATAACCTATACAGGATGTCTGTGGCACAGGGTTATCATACGTTACCAAGGTACGGACAGGATGGCAGGGCGGGAGAGGAAGTGGTGTATAACCTATACAGGATGTCTGTGGCACAGCGGTATCATACGTTACCAAGGTACGGACGGGACGGCAGGGCGGGAGAGGAAGTGGTGTATAACCTATACAGGATGTCTGTGGCACAGGGTTATCATACGTTACCAAGGTACGGACAGGATGGCAGGGCGGGAGAGGAAGTGGTGTATAACCTATACAGGATGTCTGTGGCACAGCGGTATCATACGTTACCAAGGTACGGACGGGACGGCAGGGCGGGAGAGGAAGTGGTGTATAACCTATACAGGATGTCTGTGGCACAGGGTTATCATACGTTACCAAGGTACGGACAGGATGGCAGGGCGGGAGAGGAAGTGGTGTATAACCTATACAGGATGTCTGTGGCACAGGGTTATCATACGTTACCAAGGTACGGACGGGATGGCAGGGCGGGAGAGGAAGTGGTGTATAACCTATACAGGATGTCTGTGGCACAGCGGTATCATACGTTACCAAGGTACGGACGGGACGGCAGGGCGGGAGAGGAAGTGGTGTATAACCTATACAGGATGTCTGTGGCACAGCGGTATCATACGTTACCAAGGTACGGACGGGACGGCAGGGCGGGAGAGGAAGTGGTGTATAACCTATACAGGATGTCTGTGGCACAGCGGTATCATACGTTACCAAGGTACGGACGGGATGGCAGGGCGGGAGAGGAAGTGGTGTATAACCTATGCAGGATGTCTGTGGCACAGGGTTATCATACGTTACCAAGGTACGGACGGGATGGCAGGGCGGGAGAGGAAGTGGTGTATAACCTATACAGGATGTCTGTGGCACAGGGTTATCATACGTTACCAAGGTACGGACGGGATGGCAGGGCGGGAGAGGAAGTGGTGTATAACCTATACAGGATGTCTGTGGCACAGGGTTATCATACGTTACCAAGGTACGGACGGGATGGCAGGGCGGGAGAGGAAGTGGTGTATAACCTATACAGGATGTCTGTGGCACAGCGGTATCATACGTTACCAAGGTACGGACGGGATGGCAGGGCGGGAGAGGAAGTGGTGTATAACCTATACAGGATGTCTGTGGCACAGGGTTATCATACGTTACCAAGGTACGGACGGGACGGCAGGGCGGGAGAGGAAGTGGTGTATAACCTATGCAGGATGTCTGTGGCACAGGGTTATCATACGTTACCAAGGTACGGACGGGATGGCAGGGCGGGAGAGGAAGTGGTGTATAACCTATACAGGATGTCTGTGGCACAGGGTTATCATACGTTACCAAGGTACGGACGGGATGGCAGGGCGGGAGAGGAAGTGGTGTATAACCTATACAGGATGTCTGTGCCACAGGGTTATCATACGTTACCAAGGTACGGACGGGATGGCAGGGCGGGAGAGGAAGTGGTGTATAACCTATACAGGATGTCTGTGGCACAGGGTTATCATACGTTACCAAGGTACGGACGGGATGGCAGGGCGGGAGAGGAAGTGGTGTATAACCTATGCAGGATGTCTGTGGCACAGGGTTATCATACGTTACCAAGGTACGGACGGGACGGCAGGGCGGGAGAGGAAGTGGTGTATAACCTATGCAGGATGTCTGTGGCACAGGGTTATCATACGTTACCAAGGTACGGACGGGATGGCAGGGCGGGAGAGGAAGTGGTGTATAACCTATACAGGATGTCTGTGGCACAGGGTTATCATACGTTACCAAGGTACGGACGGGATGGCAGGGCGGGAGAGGAAGTGGTGTATAACCTATACAGGATGTCTGTGCCACAGGGTTATCATACGTTACCAAGGTACGGACGGGATGGCAGGGCGGGAGAGGAAGTGGTGTATAACCTATACAGGATGTCTGTGGCACAGGGTTATCATACGTTACCAAGGTACGGACGGGATGGCAGGGCGGGAGAGGAAGTGGTGTATAACCTATGCAGGATGTCTGTGGCACAGGGTTATCATACGTTACCAAGGTACGGACGGGATGGCAGGGCGGGAGAGGAAGTGGTGTATAACCTATGCAGGATGTCTGTGCCACAGGGTTATCATACGTTACCAAGGTACGGACGGGATGGCAGGGCGGGAGAGGAAGTGGTGTATAACCTATACAGGATGTCTGTGACACAGGGTTATCATACGTTACCAAGGTACGGACGGGATGGCAGGGCGGGAGAGGAAGTGGTGTATAACCTATGCAGGATGTCTGTGCCACAGGGTAATGGGGCACGTGAGGCTCCTTCGTGAGCTTGGCTTGCATTTCACTGGAAGAAACATTGTTTTCCTACTTGAGCCTGACAAGCAAACCGTTTGGTTCAACCTTCGAAGAATAAAATGACTGGTGAATAACAACATGCAGCTTTTTTAGTCCTTACAGCTAACATGATCTCCGATATATCTCAGCTTCTCTGCCTTTCTCTGTCTTCCATGACCCTGTTCTCTCGGTCATGACCTCGGCTGACCTCAGCTGACCTGACCTGACCTTTGTCCTCTGACCTCTGACCTGACCTGACCTCCCGCTGACCTGACCTGACCCTCAGACGAAGGCGGAGCGGGAGCGGCACGTGGAGTCGGACCACCCGCAGTACCCGGCGCACGGCGGCGGCGGCCCGGAGTTCGGAAAGATAGACACCTACCGCACCGAGATCCTCGAGCCGGAGACCATGCCGGAGATCATCACCCGCGGCGGCATGGCCGTCTCGAAGCTGCGCGGCTACCTGGCCATCCTGATGAAGAAGATCAGCACCAGCGCCAGGCTGCTCAAGTTCGGCTTCGGCCGGCGGCTCATAGATGACGTTAGTGTCGCGTGGGAGGGGGTAGCGGGTTTGAGTGGGATGTGTAGCGGGTTTGGGTGGGAGGTGTAGCGGGTTCGGGTGGGAGGTGTAGCGGGTTGGGGGTTGGGGGGTGTAGCGGGTTTGGGTGGGAGGTGTAGCGGGTTTGGGTGGGAGGTGTAGCGGGTTGGGGGGGGGGGGGGGGGGGGGTGTAGCGGGTTTGGGTGGGAGGTGTGGGTTTGGGTGAGAGGTGTAGTGGGTTTGGGTGGGAGGTGTAGCGGGTTTGGGTGGGAGGTGTAGTGGTTTTGGGTGGGAGGTGTAGTGGGTTTGGGTGGGAGGTGTGGGTTTGGGTGAGAGGTGTAGCGGATTTGGGTGGGAGGTGTAGTGGGTTTGGGTGGGAGGTGTAGTGGGTTTGGGTGGGAGGTGTGGGTTTGGGTGGGAGGTGTAGTGGGTTTGGGTGGGAGGTGTGGGTTTGGGTGGGAGGTGTAGTGTGTTTGGGTGGGAGGTGTAGTGGGTTTGGGTGGGAGGTGTGGGTTTGGGTGGGAGGTGTAGTGGGTTTGGGTGGGAGGTGTAGTGGGTTTGGGTGGGAGGTGTAGTGGGTTTGGGTGGGAGGTGTGGGTTTGGGTGGGAGGTGTAGTGGGGTTGGGTGGGAGGTGTAGTGGGTTTGGGTGGGAGGTGTGGGTTTGGGTGGGAGGCAGGCACGTAGCCAAGGGGAGGGCGGCGGGGGCGGCCGCCCCCCCCCCCCCTGGGGGCCAGTAGGCCCTTTTTGACGCACGAGGGCCATTTTCGGCGCGCGCAGCGCGCCGAAAAGGGCTGACGAGACTGCGCGAAGCGCGGTATCATCGGCTCTTTACTACACGAAGCGTGGTCTTTAGAGTGTTTAGAGGACTTCAAAGGCCCTTTAGGGCCACCAGGGCCCTCTCTGGAAGACCAGACGTCCCCTTGGACGTTCAAAAGGGCCCTGTGCATGTCGGAGGGGCCCCTGGCCAGACCGAAAGGGCCCCTGAGCGGGTCAGAGGGCCCCCTGAGCACGTCGAATGGGCCCCCTGAACACGTCGAATGGGCCCCTAGCCAGCATAGAGGGGCCCCTGGGCAGGTTGAGAGGCCCCTGAGCATGTCGACAGGGCGACAAAGCGGGCAGCGCAGTCCTTTGCCAGGTCATAAGGGCCCCTGCACAGGTTGGAGGGCCCTTGGACAGACCAGAGGGCTCCTGGGAAGTTAAGAGGGCCCCTGTGCAAGTCAGAGGGGCCCTGACCAGACCGAAAGGGCCCCTAGGTGGGTCAGAAGGGCCCCTGAACATGCCGAATGAGCCCCTAGCCAGCACGGAGGGCCCCAGGGCAGGTCGGAGGGCCCTCGGAGCACGTCGCAAGGCGACAAAGCAGCTAGCGCAGTCCCTTGCTAGGTCGGAGGGGCCCCTTTGAAGGTTAAAGGGCCCCTGGTGAGACCAGAGGGCCCCTGGAAAGTTAAAAGGGCCCCTGCGCAGATCGGAGGGGCCCCTGACCAGACCGAAAGGACCCCTGGGCGGGTAAGAAGGGCCCATGAACATGCCGAAGTGGCCCCTGGCCAGCACGGAGGGGCTCCAGGGCAGGTCGGAGGGCCCCTTGAGCATGTCGGCAGGGCGACAAAGCAGCCAGCGCAGGCCGACCAGAAGAGTCGCTGGGCCGATCGGAGGGGCTCCTGGGCAAGTCAGAGGGGCCCCTGGCTAGACCGAAAGGGTCCCTGGGCCGGTCGGAAGGCCCCTTGAACATGCGGGATGAGTTCCTAGCCAGACTGGAGGGGCCCCTGGGCAGGTCGGAGGGGCCCCTGAGCAGGGGCGGCTGATTGCGGGACAGGGTATCCAAAATTCCCCCCAGGCGAAAATCCTGGGGGGCAAAGGGTAGTTTTGCCCCCCCCCATATTTTAGCCTGCTCAATCTGGGGCAACATGACCCTTCCCCTCCCCAGGATTTTCATTTCAGGGGGGGGGGGGGATTTTGGGTACCCTGCGCCCCGCAATCCGCCACCCCTGCCCCTGAGCATGTCGGCAGGGCGACAAAGCAGCCAGTGCAGTCCCTGGCCAGGTCGGAAGGGCCTCTGAACTGGCCGGATGGGCCCCTTGACACACAAGAGGGGCTTCTTGGAAGGTCAGAGGAGTCTCTGGTGAGACCGGAAGGGTCAAAGCACGTTGAGATCCCAGATGAAGATTAAATACAAAGAGGACTTACTTCACAATACAAATGTTAAAGGAAATAGTTCACCTTCGGGAAAAATTTCAGAACACGATTTTATTATATTTTTTTAATACAGTTTCTTTTTTTCTTTTCAAAAATGGTCCTACATCGCGCCAATTCAGGACAGAAGGTTGTAAATTATTAATGTTATGGTGTGCGTTATTGGTCTGCGCATGCCCCATGGCAGTGCTGGCACTTTCAGACGGTACGGTACATCATATATGCGCCGTATTCCTTCGCCAAAAAGTCAAATATCTTCGGCTGGAGAGTCTTTTCAGCTAAGAAAAGTTCGAGATAAGGATTTCTCAACACGGGCTACAAAACTGCTATTTCAGTTCAAAACCCATGTTGAAGGTGAACTATTTCCTTTAAAAGCGGAGCTTTCGGGTATACTGTAACACCCTTCGTCAGGGTGCTACAATATACCCGAAAGATCCGATTTTATTTTTTCCTGTAGAGTAAGCCCTCTTTGTATTATATATATCACCAATCCACATCATGTCTTTTCGCTTCGCGGATCCCAGATGAGTCCCTGAACAGATCGGAAGGGCGTAGAAAATGTCAGAGGGGCCCCTAGACGATCTGAAGGGACCTTGGGCCTTTCAACAGTAAGAATACAGTTGTACAGGGAATAAAACTCAAGATTTTCGCGCCGCTCCGCGGCGCAATTTAACTACTAGTTAAATTATATGCGGGTTAGGAAAAAAATCGTCAGTTTCTCGGAGCATTTATGTGTTATGTTGCTACTTTCCTATATTATTGGTCAAAATAGTTCACTTTGGCACTTTGGCCCCGCACTTTTAAACGCACAATATAGCAATTTTAGAGGGCCGCACCATACGCAATGCGACGCATTGATGGGAAAGCAACCCATGGCATAATACTCAAAATTTTCGCGCCGCTCCGCGGCGCAATTTGTTTAAGAGTTCCAGGTCTTGAGCTTAAAAGATATTCCAAGTTGGTATAGCTGATTCCAAATTCGTGTCGCTGGTTCCAAAGTTGATGTAGCAGTTTGCTAACTCCAGCTCCTAAACGTTGGTATGGCCCATGCCATACCTGCCATACTGCATTTTCCAGCCTTGTAACGTGCCTTTTCATGCGTTTTTTTTTTGGGGGGGGGGATTTCAACGCTTGGGAAGGGCCCTTTCAACGCTCGGGAAGGGGCCCTTTCGAGGCGCCGCCCCCCCCCCCCTGGACGAAATCCTGGCTACGTGCCTGGTGGGAGGTGTGGGTTTGTGTGGGAGGTGTAGTGGGTTTGTGTGGGAGGTGTAGCGGGTTTGGGTGGGAGGTGTGGGTTTTGGGTGGGAGGTGTACCGGGTTTGGGTGGGTGCTTACTGCCTACAGTGTAGTGGTGAAATGTTTGGTGGGCGCAGACTGGTGAAGTGCTATTTTCCTCGGCTGAGGTTTTCATCCGTGGTTAGCGACCTCTCTCCTGGTCATACCCAGCCCTCTCCTAGTCATACCCAGCTCAGCCAAGCTTAGAGCACCACATACAATCTACACTGATGTGAGGTGTGACCAGTTGTCTCCGCCGAACTATACAAGTGACGCCACTAACATCTAAGGCCCACATTTTACTCTCAAATCACAGACCTAGACACACGGCGCCACCTACCCACCTCTCTGATCTCTAACCCAGCCCATCTCTATCTGCAGGTGCTGAAGGATTCGCTGGAGACGGGCGGTAAGACGCCGTTCCGGGACGGCGGCAACGAGGTGGAGATTTTGCGCGCCAACGTGCAGCTGCTGCTCGACTGGACGATCCCGCGCGATTACATGGAGCAGTACCGCAAGGAGCGCAAGACGGTCGAGGAGATTCTAGAGGAGCTGGCCTCGTAGGTGGCGCTGGGTGGGAGGGAGGGGTGGTGTAGGGAAACGTGTGAGAGTGGGGGGGGGGGGGGGCGGTGTGAAGGAAGGTGGTGAGGGAAGTGTGTGTGTGTAGGGGGGGAGGGGTGAGTGGTGTGAGTGAGGCTCGGGGCAGGCGGGGGCATGCGGGGGAGGCTGTCAGGTACCTATGGTCTGGGAGGAGGACGTCAGAGAGCAGGGAGGATTGTGAGGCAAGAAGGGCAGGGAGGGAGGGAGGGGTGGGGGTATGGCGAGGATCCCAGGACTGCCGGTGTGTGGGCAGACCAGCTCCAGCGGCTGGTCTGGTCGGTGGGACTCGGTCCTGCGGTGACCGGCCGGCCGCCGAGCCAGGTCCGCTATCAGACCGGCAGCCTGGCGGTACCGCCGCGCCTGGGTAGGGGAGAGGGGGCAGCGGAGGCACCACCGCCGGAGGGGGAGGGGGACAGCGCTCCCCAGCAGGACAATCCGTACCAATCTGTGCACGAGCTTGTGTGGCCGGACTGCGGCGGGGGAGGGGAGGGGGTGTTGGGCAGCCGGCCGCCGTCACTTGGTAGTGACCGTCTAGTCGAGAGCGATAGGCATCAGAGTGAGCGTGGATCCCGTGGATCCCGTGGATCTCTGCGCGCCGGTCTGTAGTCAAGACTCAGGCCCACCGCACCGATCGCTCTGCCAGTGTCGGCAGAGACAGGCAGCCCAGTCTGACAGTGTCTGTGTCTGTGTATATATTTTGGTAGTCATAGCGGTAGGTTAGTATCACTATAAGGACGACAACCCACCGACGATTGTACCAGACTGATGCGCAAACGGCGCGTGCGGACTTTTTAGTGTTGTAATGTCGTTTTATGTTTGCTTTCTTCTTTCTAACTCTGGGCATTTCAAGGGCACCATGTGTTACGGCAGTTCATTCACAGTACCATGGTTCATTAAGCTGTTTTACCAAACATTATTTGATGGTCCGGTAAAGACGTTCAATGAGCATTTTTGAGCTTTGTTCATTCTGGTCAGAGAAGTATTTTAGCAGTTGTAGGCTTCCCTCATGTGGTGGCGTTGTGGTGTCGGTAGCGTGTGTGTGTGTGTTTGTACATATATGTGTGTGTGTGTGTGTGTGTGTGTGTGTGTGTGTGTGTGTGTGTGTGTGTGTGTGTGTGTGTGTGTGTGTGTGTGTGTGTGTGTGTGTGTGTGTGTGTGTGTGTGTGTGTGTGTGTGTGTGTGTGTGTGTGTGTGTGTGTGTGTGTGTGTGTGTGTGTGTGTGTGTGTGTGTGTGTGTGTGTGTGTGTGTGTGTGTGTGTGTGTGTGTGTGTGTGTGTGTGTGTGTGTGTGTGTGTGTGTGTGTGTGTGTGTGTGTGTGTGTGTGTGTGTGTGTGTGTGTGTGTGTGTGTGTGTGTGTGTGTGTGTGTGTGTGTGTGTGTGTGTGTGTGTGTGTGTGTGTGTGTGTGTGTGTGTGTGTGTGTGTGTGTGTGTGTGTGTGTGTGTGTGTGTGTGTGTGTGTGTGTGTGTGTGTGTGTGTGTGTGTGTGTGTGTGTGTGTGTGTGTGTGTGTGTGTGTGTGTGTGTGTGTGTGTGTGTGTGTGTGTGTGTGTGTGTGTGTGTGTGTGTGTGTGTGTGTGTGTGTGTGTGTGTGTGTGTGTGTGTGTGTGTGTGTGTGTGTGTGTGTGTGTGTGTGTGTGTGTGTGTGTGTGTGTGTGTGTGTGTGTGTGTGTGTGTGTGTGTGTGTGTGTGTGTGTGTGTGTGTGTGTGTGTGTGTGTGTGTGTGTGTGTGTGTGTGTGTGTGTGTGTGTGTGTGTGTGTGTGTGTGTGTGTGTGTGTGTGTGTGTGTGTGTGTGTGTGTGTGTGTGTGTGTGTGTGTGTGTGTGTGTGTGTGTGTGTGTGTGTGTGTGTGTGTGTGTGTGTGTGTGTGTGTGTGTGTGTGTGTGTGTGTGTGTGTGTGTGTGTGTGTGTGTGTGTGTGTGTGTGTGTGTGTGTGTGTGTGTGTGTGTGTGTGTGTGTGTGTGTGTGTGTGTGTGTGTGTGTGTGTGTGTGTGTGTGTGTGTGTGTGTGTGTGTGTGTGTGTGTGTGTGTGTGTGTGTGTGTGTGTGTGTGTGTGTGTGTGTGTGTGTGTGTGTGTGTGTGTGTGTGTGTGTGTGTGTGTGTGTGTGTGTGTGTGTGTGTGTGTGTGTGTGTGTGTGTGTGTGTGTGTGTGTGTGTGTGTGTGTGTGTGTGTGTGTGTGTGTGTGTGTGTGTGTGTGTGTGTGTGTGTGTGTGTGTGTGTGTGTGTGTGTGTGTGTGTGTGTGTGTGTGTGTGTGTGTGTGTGTGTGTGTGTGTGTGTGTGTGTGTGTGTGTGTGTGTGTGTGTGTGTGTGTGTGTGTGTGTGTGTGTGTGTGTGTGTGTGTGTGTGTGTGTGTGTGTGTGTGTGTGTGTGTGTGTGTGTGTGTGTGTGTGTGTGTGTGTGTGTGTGTGTGTGTGTGTGTGTGTGTGTGTGTGTGTGTGTGTGTGTGTGTGTGTGTGTGTGTGTGTGTGTGTGTGTGTGTGTGTGTGTGTGTGTGTGTGTGTGTGTGTGTGTGTGTGTGTGTGTGTGTGTGTGTGTGTGTGTGTGTGTGTGTGTGTGTGTGTGTGTGTGTGTGTGTGTGTGTGTGTGTGTGTGTGTGTGTGTGTGTGTGTGTGTGTGTGTGTGTGTGTGTGTGTGTGTGTGTGTGTGTGTGTGTGTGTGTGTGTGTGTGTGTGTGTGTGTGTGTGTGTGTGTGTGTGTGTGTGTGTGTGTGTGTGTGTGTGTGTGTGTGTGTGTGTGTGTGTGTGTGTGTGTGTGTGTGTGTGTGTGTGTGTGTGTGTGTGTGTGTGTGTGTGTGTGTGTGTGTGTGTGTGTGTGTGTGTGTGTGTGTGTGTGTGTGTGTGTGTGTGTGTGTGTGTGTGTGTGTGTGTGTGTGTGTGTGTGTGTGTGTGTGTGTGTGTGTGTGTGTGTGTGTGTGTGTGTGTGTGTGTGTGTGTGTGTGTGTGTGTGTGTGTGTGTGTGTGTGTGTGTGTGTGTGTGTGTGTGTGTGTGTGTGTGTGTGTGTGTGTGTGTGTGTGTGTGTGTGTGTGTGTGTGTGTGTGTGTGTGTGTGTGTGTGTGTGTGTGTGTGTGTGTGTGTGTGTGTGTGTGTGTGTGTGTGTGTGTGTGTGTGTGTGTGTGTGTGTGTGTGTGTGTGTGTGTGTGTGTGTGTGTGTGTGTGTGTGTGTGTGTGTGTGTGTGTGTGTGTGTGTGTGTGTGTGTGTGTGTGTGTGTGTGTGTGTGTGTGTGTGTGTGTGTGTGTGTGTGTGTGTGTGTGTGTGTGTGTGTGTGTGTGTGTGTGTGTGTGTGTGTGTGTGTGTGTGTGTGTGTGTGTGTGTGTGTGTGTGTGTGTGTGTGTGTGTGTGTGTGTGTGTGTGTGTGTGTGTGTGTGTGTGTGTGTGTGTGTGTGTGTGTGTGTGTGTGTGTGTGTGTGTGTGTGTGTGTGTGTGTGTGTGTGTGTGTGTGTGTGTGTGTGTGTGTGTGTGTGTGTGTGTGTGTGTGTGTGTGTGTGTGTGTGTGTGTGTGTGTGTGTGTGTGTGTGTGTGTGTGTGTGTGTGTGTGTGTGTGTGTGTGTGTGTGTGTGTGTGTGTGTGTGTGTGTGTGTGTGTGTGTGTGTGTGTGTGTGTGTGTGTGTGTGTGTGTGTGTGTGTGTGTGTGTGTGTGTGTGTGTGTGTGTGTGTGTGTGTGTGTGTGTGTGTGTGTGTGTGTGTGTGTGTGTGTGTGTGTGTGTGTGTGTGTGTGTGTGTGTGTGTGTGTGTGTGTGTGTGTGTGTGTGTGTGTGTGTGTGTGTGTGTGTGTGTGTGTGTGTGTGTGTGTGTGTGTGTGTGTGTGTGTGTGTGTGTGTGTGTGTGTGTGTGTGTGTGTGTGTGTGTGTGTGTGTGTGTGTGTGTGTGTGTGTGTGTGTGTGTGTGTGTGTGTGTGTGTGTGTGTGTGTGTGTGTGTGTGTGTGTGTGTGTGTGTGTGTGTGTGTGTGTGTGTGTGTGTGTGTGTGTGTGTGTGTGTGTGTGTGTGTGTGTGTGTGTGTGTGTGTGTGTGTGTGTGTGTGTGTGTGTGTGTGTGTGTGTGTGTGTGTGTGTGTGTGTGTGTGTGTGTGTGTGTGTGTGTGTGTGTGTGTGTGTGTGTGTGTGTGTGTGTGTGTGTGTGTGTGTGTGTGTGTGTGTGTGTGTGTGTGTGTGTGTGTGTGTGTGTGTGTGTGTGTGTGTGTGTGTGTGTGTGTGTGTGTGTGTGTGTGTGTGTGTGTGTGTGTGTGTGTGTGTGTGTGTGTGTGTGTGTGTGTGTGTGTGTGTGTGTGTGTGTGTGTGTGTGTGTGTGTGTGTGTGTGTGTGTGTGTGTGTGTGTGTGTGTGTGTGTGTGTGTGTGTGTGTGTGTGTGTGTGTGTGTGTGTGTGTGTGTGTGTGTGTGTGTGTGTGTGTGTGTGTGTGTGTGTGTGTGTGTGTGTGTGTGTGTGTGTGTGTGTGTGTGTGTGTGTGTGTGTGTGTGTGTGTGTGTGTGTGTGTGTGTGTGTGTGTGTGTGTGTGTGTGTGTGTGTGTGTGTGTGTGTGTGTGTGTGTGTGTGTGTGTGTGTGTGTGTGTGTGTGTGTGTGTGTGTGTGTGTGTGTGTGTGTGTGTGTGTGTGTGTGTGTGTGTGTGTGTGTGTGTGTGTGTGTGTGTGTGTGTGTGTGTGTGTGTGTGTGTGTGTGTGTGTGTGTGTGTGTGTGTGTGTGTGTGTGTGTGTGTGTGTGTGTGTGTGTGTGTGTGTGTGTGTGTGTGTGTGTGTGTGTGTGTGTGTGTGTGTGTGTGTGTGTGTGTGTGTGTGTGTGTGTGTGTGTGTGTGTGTGTGTGTGTGTGTGTGTGTGTGTGTGTGTGTGTGTGTGTGTGTGTGTGTGTGTGTGTGTGTGTGTGTGTGTGTGTGTGTGTGTGTGTGTGTGTGTGTGTGTGTGTGTGTGTGTGTGTGTGTGTGTGTGTGTGTGTGTGTGTGTGTGTGTGTGTGTGTGTGTGTGTGTGTGTGTGTGTGTGTGTGTGTGTGTGTGTGTGTGTGTGTGTGTGTGTGTGTGTGTGTGTGTGTGTGTGTGTGTGTGTGTGTGTGTGTGTGTGTGTGTGTGTGTGTGTGTGTGTGTGTGTGTGTGTGTGTGTGTGTGTGTGTGTGTGTGTGTGTGTGTGTGTGTGTGTGTGTGTGTGTGTGTGTGTGTGTGTGTGTGTGTGTGTGTGTGTGTGTGTGTGTGTGTGTGTGTGTGTGTGTGTGTGTGTGTGTGTGTGTGTGTGTGTGTGTGTGTGTGTGTGTGTGTGTGTGTGTGTGTGTGTGTGTGTGTGTGTGTGTGTGTGTGTGTGTGTGTGTGTGTGTGTGTGTGTGTGTGTGTGTGTGTGTGTGTGTGTGTGTGTGTGTGTGTGTGTGTGTGTGTGTGTGTGTGTGTGTGTGTGTGTGTGTGTGTGTGTGTGTGTGTGTGTGTGTGTGTGTGTGTGTGTGTGTGTGTGTGTGTGTGTGTGTGTGTGTGTGTGTGTGTGTGTGTGTGTGTGTGTGTGTGTGTGTGTGTGTGTGTGTGTGTGTGTGTGTGTGTGTGTGTGTGTGTGTGTGTGTGTGTGTGTGTGTGTGTGTGTGTGTGTGTGTGTGTGTGTGTGTGTGTGTGTGTGTGTGTGTGTGTGTGTGTGTGTGTGTGTGTGTGTGTGTGTGTGTGTGTGTGTGTGTGTGTGTGTGTGTGTGTGTGTGTGTGTGTGTGTGTGTGTGTGTGTGTGTGTGTGTGTGTGTGTGTGTGTGTGTGTGTGTGTGTGTGTGTGTGTGTGTGTGTGTGTGTGTGTGTGTGTGTGTGTGTGTGTGTGGTGTGTGTGTGTGTGTGTGTGTGTGTGTGTGTGTGTGTGTGTGTGTGTGTGTGTGTGTGTGTGTGTGTGTGTGTGTGTGTGTGTGTGTGTGTGTGTGTGTGTGTGTGTGTGTGTGTGTGTGTGTGTGTGTGTGTGTGTGTGTGTGTGTGTGTGTGTGTGTGTGTGTGTGTGTGTGTGTGTGTGTGTGTGTGTGTGTGTGTGTGTGTGTGTGTGTGTGTGTGTGTGTGTGTGTGTGTGTGTGTGTGTGTGTGTGTGTGTGTGTGTGTGTGTGTGTGTGTGTGTGTGTGTGTGTGTGTGTGTGTGTGTGTGTGTGTGTGTGTGTGTGTGTGTGTGTGTGTGTGTGTGTGTGTGTGTGTGTGTGTGTGTGTGTGTGTGTGTGTGTGTGTGTGTGTGTGTGTGTGTGTGTGTGTGTGTGTGTGTGTGTGTGTGTGTGTGTGTGTGTGTGTGTGTGTGTGTGTGTGTGTGTGTGTGTGTGTGTGTGTGTGTGTGGTGTGTGTGTGTGTGTGTGTGTGTGTGTGTGTGTGTGTGTGTGTGTGTGTGTGTGTGTGTGTGTGTGTGTGTGTGTGTGTGTGTGTGTGTGTGTGTGTGTGTGTGTGTGTGTGTGTGTGTGTGTGTGTGTGTGTGTGTGTGTGTGTGTGTGTGTGTGTGTGTGTGTGTGTGTGTGTGTGTGTGTGTGTGTGTGTGTGTGTGTGTGTGTGTGTGTGTGTGTGTGTGTGTGTGTGTGTGTGTGTGTGTGTGTGTGTGTGTGTGTGTGTGTGTGTGTGTGTGTGTGTGTGTGTGTGTGTGTGTGTGTGTGTGTGTGTGTGTGTGTGTGTGTGTGTGTGTGTGTGTGTGTGTGTGTGTGTGTGTGTGTGTGTGTGTGTGTGTGTGTGTGTGTGTGTGTGTGTGTGTGTGTGTGTGTGTGTGTGTGTGTGTGTGTGTGTGTGTGTGTGTGTGTGTGTGTGTGTGTGTGTGTGTGTGTGTGTGTGTGTGTGTGTGTGTGTGTGTGTGTGTGTGTGTGTGTGTGTGTGTGTGTGTGTGTGTGTGTGTGTGTGTGTGTGTGTGTGTGTGTGTGTGTGTGT
>JAXIVJ010007557.1:25000-47500 GCA_036785665.1 Chirona hameri
TGTGAGTGTGAGTGTGAGTGTGAGTGTGAGTGTGAGTGTGAGTGTGAGTGTGAGTGTGAGTGTGAGTGTGAGTGTGAGTGTGAGTGTGAGTGTGAGTGTGAGTGTGAGTGTGAGTGTGAGTGTGAGTGTGAGTGTGAGTGTGAGTGTGAGTGTGAGTGTGAGTGTGAGTGTGAGTGTGAGTGTGAGTGTGAGTGTGAGTGTGAGTGTGAGTGTGAGTGTGAGTGTGAGTGTGAGTGTGAGTGTGAGTGTGAGTGTGAGTGTGAGTGTGAGTGTGAGTGTGAGTGTGAGTGTGAGTGTGAGTGTGAGTGTGAGTGTGAGTGTGAGTGTGAGTGTGAGTGTGAGTGTGAGTGTGAGTGTGAGTGTGAGTGTGAGTGTGAGTGTGAGTGTGAGTGTGAGTGTGAGTGTGAGTGTGAGTGTGAGTGTGAGTGTGAGTGTGAGTGTGAGTGTGAGTGTGAGTGTGAGTGTGAGTGTGAGTGTGAGTGTGAGTGTGAGTGTGAGTGTGAGTGTGAGTGTGAGTGTGAGTGTGAGTGTGAGTGTGAGTGTGAGTGTGAGTGTGAGTGTGAGTGTGAGTGTGAGTGTGAGTGTGAGTGTGAGTGTGAGTGTGAGTGTGAGTGTGAGTGTGAGTGTGAGTGTGAGTGTGAGTGTGAGTGTGAGTGTGAGTGTGAGTGTGAGTGTGAGTGTGAGTGTGAGTGTGAGTGTGAGTGTGAGTGTGAGTGTGAGTGTGAGTGTGAGTGTGAGTGTGAGTGTGAGTGTGAGTGTGAGTGTGAGTGTGAGTGTGAGTGTGAGTGTGAGTGTGAGTGTGAGTGTGAGTGTGAGTGTGAGTGTGAGTGTGAGTGTGAGTGTGAGTGTGAGTGTGAGTGTGAGTGTGAGTGTGAGTGTGAGTGTGAGTGTGAGTGTGAGTGTGAGTGTGAGTGTGAGTGTGAGTGTGAGTGTGAGTGTGAGTGTGAGTGTGAGTGTGAGTGTGAGTGTGAGTGTGAGTGTGAGTGTGAGTGTGAGTGTGAGTGTGAGTGTGAGTGTGAGTGTGAGTGTGAGTGTGAGTGTGAGTGTGAGTGTGAGTGTGAGTGTGAGTGTGAGTGTGAGTGTGAGTGTGAGTGTGAGTGTGAGTGTGAGTGTGAGTGTGAGTGTGAGTGTGAGTGTGAGTGTGAGTGTGAGTGTGAGTGTGAGTGTGAGTGTGAGTGTGAGTGTGAGTGTGAGTGTGAGTGTGAGTGTGAGTGTGAGTGTGAGTGTGAGTGTGAGTGTGAGTGTGAGTGTGAGTGTGAGTGTGAGTGTGAGTGTGAGTGTGAGTGTGAGTGTGAGTGTGAGTGTGAGTGTGAGTGTGAGTGTGAGTGTGAGTGTGAGTGTGAGTGTGAGTGTGAGTGTGAGTGTGAGTGTGAGTGTGAGTGTGAGTGTGAGTGTGAGTGTGAGTGTGAGTGTGAGTGTGAGTGTGAGTGTGAGTGTGAGTGTGAGTGTGAGTGTGAGTGTGAGTGTGAGTGTGAGTGTGAGTGTGAGTGTGAGTGTGAGTGTGAGTGTGAGTGTGAGTGTGAGTGTGAGTGTGAGTGTGAGTGTGAGTGTGAGTGTGAGTGTGAGTGTGAGTGTGAGTGTGAGTGTGAGTGTGAGTGTGAGTGTGAGTGTGAGTGTGAGTGTGAGTGTGAGTGTGAGTGTGAGTGTGAGTGTGAGTGTGAGTGTGAGTGTGAGTGTGAGTGTGAGTGTGAGTGTGAGTGTGAGTGTGAGTGTGAGTGTGAGTGTGAGTGTGAGTGTGAGTGTGAGTGTGAGTGTGAGTGTGAGTGTGAGTGTGAGTGTGAGTGTGAGTGTGAGTGTGAGTGTGAGTGTGAGTGTGAGTGTGAGTGTGAGTGTGAGTGTGAGTGTGAGTGTGAGTGTGAGTGTGAGTGTGAGTGTGAGTGTGAGTGTGAGTGTGAGTGTGAGTGTGAGTGTGAGTGTGAGTGTGAGTGTGAGTGTGAGTGTGAGTGTGAGTGTGAGTGTGAGTGTGAGTGTGAGTGTGAGTGTGAGTGTGAGTGTGAGTGTGAGTGTGAGTGTGAGTGTGAGTGTGAGTGTGAGTGTGAGTGTGAGTGTGAGTGTGAGTGTGAGTGTGAGTGTGAGTGTGAGTGTGAGTGTGAGTGTGAGTGTGAGTGTGAGTGTGAGTGTGAGTGTGAGTGTGAGTGTGAGTGTGAGTGTGAGTGTGAGTGTGAGTGTGAGTGTGAGTGTGAGTGTGAGTGTGAGTGTGAGTGTGAGTGTGAGTGTGAGTGTGAGTGTGAGTGTGAGTGTGAGTGTGAGTGTGAGTGTGAGTGTGAGTGTGAGTGTGAGTGTGAGTGTGAGTGTGAGTGTGAGTGTGAGTGTGAGTGTGAGTGTGAGTGTGAGTGTGAGTGTGAGTGTGAGTGTGAGTGTGAGTGTGAGTGTGAGTGTGAGTGTGAGTGTGAGTGTGAGTGTGAGTGTGAGTGTGAGTGTGAGTGTGAGTGTGAGTGTGAGTGTGAGTGTGAGTGTGAGTGTGAGTGTGAGTGTGAGTGTGAGTGTGAGTGTGAGTGTGAGTGTGAGTGTGAGTGTGAGTGTGAGTGTGAGTGTGAGTGTGAGTGTGAGTGTGAGTGTGAGTGTGAGTGTGAGTGTGAGTGTGAGTGTGAGTGTGAGTGTGAGTGTGAGTGTGAGTGTGAGTGTGAGTGTGAGTGTGAGTGTGAGTGTGAGTGTGAGTGTGAGTGTGAGTGTGAGTGTGAGTGTGAGTGTGAGTGTGAGTGTGAGTGTGAGTGTGAGTGTGAGTGTGAGTGTGAGTGTGAGTGTGAGTGTGAGTGTGAGTGTGAGTGTGAGTGTGAGTGTGAGTGTGAGTGTGAGTGTGAGTGTGAGTGTGAGTGTGAGTGTGAGTGTGAGTGTGAGTGTGAGTGTGAGTGTGAGTGTGAGTGTGAGTGTGAGTGTGAGTGTGAGTGTGAGTGTGAGTGTGAGTGTGAGTGTGAGTGTGAGTGTGAGTGTGAGTGTGAGTGTGAGTGTGAGTGTGAGTGTGAGTGTGAGTGTGAGTGTGAGTGTGAGTGTGAGTGTGAGTGTGAGTGTGAGTGTGAGTGTGAGTGTGAGTGTGAGTGTGAGTGTGAGTGTGAGTGTGAGTGTGAGTGTGAGTGTGAGTGTGAGTGTGAGTGTGAGTGTGAGTGTGAGTGTGAGTGTGAGTGTGAGTGTGAGTGTGAGTGTGAGTGTGAGTGTGAGTGTGAGTGTGAGTGTGAGTGTGAGTGTGAGTGTGAGTGTGAGTGTGAGTGTGAGTGTGAGTGTGAGTGTGAGTGTGAGTGTGAGTGTGAGTGTGAGTGTGAGTGTGAGTGTGAGTGTGAGTGTGAGTGTGAGTGTGAGTGTGAGTGTGAGTGTGAGTGTGAGTGTGAGTGTGAGTGTGAGTGTGAGTGTGAGTGTGAGTGTGAGTGTGAGTGTGAGTGTGAGTGTGAGTGTGAGTGTGAGTGTGAGTGTGAGTGTGAGTGTGAGTGTGAGTGTGAGTGTGAGTGTGAGTGTGAGTGTGAGTGTGAGTGTGAGTGTGAGTGTGAGTGTGAGTGTGAGTGTGAGTGTGAGTGTGAGTGTGAGTGTGAGTGTGAGTGTGAGTGTGAGTGTGAGTGTGAGTGTGAGTGTGAGTGTGAGTGTGAGTGTGAGTGTGAGTGTGAGTGTGAGTGTGAGTGTGAGTGTGAGTGTGAGTGTGAGTGTGAGTGTGAGTGTGAGTGTGAGTGTGAGTGTGAGTGTGAGTGTGAGTGTGAGTGTGAGTGTGAGTGTGAGTGTGAGTGTGAGTGTGAGTGTGAGTGTGAGTGTGAGTGTGAGTGTGAGTGTGAGTGTGAGTGTGAGTGTGAGTGTGAGTGTGAGTGTGAGTGTGAGTGTGAGTGTGAGTGTGAGTGTGAGTGTGAGTGTGAGTGTGAGTGTGAGTGTGAGTGTGAGTGTGAGTGTGAGTGTGAGTGTGAGTGTGAGTGTGAGTGTGAGTGTGAGTGTGAGTGTGAGTGTGAGTGTGAGTGTGAGTGTGAGTGTGAGTGTGAGTGTGAGTGTGAGTGTGAGTGTGAGTGTGAGTGTGAGTGTGAGTGTGAGTGTGAGTGTGAGTGTGAGTGTGAGTGTGAGTGTGAGTGTGAGTGTGAGTGTGAGTG
Organism: Chirona hameri; assembly: GCA_036785665.1. Classification (NCBI taxonomy): domain Eukaryota; kingdom Metazoa; phylum Arthropoda; class Thecostraca; order Balanomorpha; family Balanidae; genus Chirona; species Chirona hameri. Next base: position 29,059 of record JAXIVJ010007557.1, read on the forward strand.
TGAGTGTGAGTGTGAGTGTGAGTGTGAGTGTGAGTGTGAGTGTGAGTGTGAGTGTGAGTGTGAGTGTGAGTGTGAGTGTGAGTGTGAGTGTGAGTGTGAGTGTGAGTGTGAGTGTGAGTGTGAGTGTGAGTGTGAGTGTGAGTGTGAGTGTGAGTGTGAGTGTGAGTGTGAGTGTGAGTGTGAGTGTGAGTGTGAGTGTGAGTGTGAGTGTGAGTGTGAGTGTGAGTGTGAGTGTGAGTGTGAGTGTGAGTGTGAGTGTGAGTGTGAGTGTGAGTGTGAGTGTGAGTGTGAGTGTGAGTGTGAGTGTGAGTGTGAGTGTGAGTGTGAGTGTGAGTGTGAGTGTGAGTGTGAGTGTGAGTGTGAGTGTGAGTGTGAGTGTGAGTGTGAGTGTGAGTGTGAGTGTGAGTGTGAGTGTGAGTGTGAGTGTGAGTGTGAGTGTGAGTGTGAGTGTGAGTGTGAGTGTGAGTGTGAGTGTGAGTGTGAGTGTGAGTGTGAGTGTGAGTGTGAGTGTGAGTGTGAGTGTGAGTGTGAGTGTGAGTGTGAGTGTGAGTGTGAGTGTGAGTGTGAGTGTGAGTGTGAGTGTGAGTGTGAGTGTGAGTGTGAGTGTGAGTGTGAGTGTGAGTGTGAGTGTGAGTGTGAGTGTGAGTGTGAGTGTGAGTGTGAGTGTGAGTGTGAGTGTGAGTGTGAGTGTGAGTGTGAGTGTGAGTGTGAGTGTGAGTGTGAGTGTGAGTGTGAGTGTGAGTGTGAGTGTGAGTGTGAGTGTGAGTGTGAGTGTGAGTGTGAGTGTGAGTGTGAGTGTGAGTGTGAGTGTGGGTGTGGGTGTGGGTGTGGGTGTGGGTGTGGGTGTGGGTGTGGGTGTGGGTGTGGGTGTGGGTGTGGGTGTGGGTGTGGGTGTGGGTGTGGGTGTGGGTGTGGGTGTGGGTGTGGGTGTGGGTGTGGGTGTGGGTGTGGGTGTGGGTGTGGGTGTGGGTGTGGGTGTGGGTGTGGGTGTGGGTGTGGGTGGGGGTGGGGGTGGGGGTGGGGGTGGGGGTGGGGTGGTAGTGTGTGTGCGCGTGCGGGCGTGCGGGCGTGCGGGCGTGCGGGCGTGCGGGCGTGCGGGCGTGCGGGCGTGCGGGCGTGCGGGCGTGCGGGCGTGCGGGCGTGCGGGCGTGCGGGCGTGCGGGCGTGCGGGCGTGCGGGCGTGCGTGCGTGCGTGCGTGCGTGCGTGCGTGCGTGCGTGCGTGCGTGCGTGCGTGCGTGCGTGCGTGCGTGCGTGCGTGCGTGCGTGCGTGCGTGCGTGCGTGCGTGTGTGCGTGTGGGTGTGTGGGTGTGTGGGTGCATGTGTGTGATGTGTGTGATGTGTGTGATGTGTGTGCGGAGGCCGTCCTATCTGTGTGTGGCCAGCGATGACCGCGGCTCCAGGATACTGATAGTTACCGCTAATTTGGCGCATATAGGACGATAGTTGCGCTGGCACAGGTCAAAGTCCGTCGCGTACGAGAAGGAAGTCAAATTTGGTGCTAGTGGGAAAACAATGGCGCGTGCATATTGGATGCACTTGACAATATCGGTGGGAAAGCTTATGCAAAATAATGACTTTTTGATTTTGTTAGCAACAATTTCTTTGGCTACCGTTATGGGATTAAAATGATGTGATCTAAATTTAATAATTAAATTAAATTTTCCCTAATTCAAGGTTGGAAGTTTGGGAAAATAAAAAAGCAAGTACATATACTTCTTAAAAGGAAATAATGACCTTTTGATTTTGTTAGCAACAATTTATTTGGGTACCGTAATGGCATTAATATGATGTCATCTAAATTTAAGAATTAAATACAATTATTCCCTAATTTAAAGCTGGAAGTTTGGGAAATTCATGATCGGTATTTTCCCTCCACTGTTGGAAAGCGACACATCTGGCGCTTTTGTATCAATCTGTTCAAGGGTTGTTGAATGGGCACTTCTAAACAAATCACAAACACTAAATAGTCGATGTGCGTCGATGAGCTTCCGATTTAATTGCCAGTTTTGTTCTTCAATGGTTGTTAATTGTAAAGGTTGGGGGGGGGGGGGGTATGTAATCACAACAAGCAGAACGCAAAATATATTTTCCACACCATTGCGTAAAAAAGCAATACGGCAAAGCCCGGAGTTTGATGGAAACCGAAAGGTTCTTGCAAGTATCGGTCGTTAAAAGTGTGGAACGCTTACCAAGAATAACTTGAAATATCTCTCTGAAGGAATTTTTATATGCAAAATGCAATGAATTTACATCATATGTTGGCCTCGTCTGTCGATTTCAAGTGCGAACTCCATTTTTGTGGGAAAAGGTCATTATTTCCCAGTTCGTGATCGGTATTTTCCCTCCACTATTGGGAAGCGACACATCTGGCGCTTTTGTTACAATCTGTTCAACGTTGTTTAAATTACCTATACAAAATTATCTGACACTAAATAAGTCGCCGTCGATGTGCATCGATGAGCTTCCGATTTAATTGGCAGTTGCTGTATTGTTTTTTGGGGGGGAGGGGGAAATATTATTTTTCAGGATAATATAAAGCAATATATTTTTATTTCGTCTGCCGATTTCAAGTAATAACTCCATTTTTGTGTTATTACAGCCAGAGACAAAACTATACAAAACTCCTAATGTTGAAAATAAATTAAGCATTAAAAAAAAATTGAGGGTCGCAACCACTAATTAGGCCGCCGTTATATGCATCCGTTAACCGCTGATTTGGTTACCTTTATATTAAATGGCTGTTAATTGTAGAGGATCGTCGGGAGTATAATCACAACAAGCAGAACGCAAAATATATTTTCAACTCGATTGCGTTAAAAAGCAATACGGGAGAAGCCCGCAGTTTGATGAAGACCAAAAGTACTTGCAAGTACCGGTCGTTAAAGTGTGGAACGCTTATCAACTATAACTTGAAATATCTTTCGGTAGGAAAGTTTTATGCAAAATGTGACGAATTTACAATATATTTTTATTTCGTCTGCCGATTTCAAGTAATAACTCCATTTTTGTGGGAAAAGGTCATTATTTCTCTTTAACGCGTAGTTAACTTTTAAACGTTTCGTTATTGTTTTTGACCTAACATTTACATATTAGCATCGGTATCCTAGTAACGTTTCAGCGTTTCTATAGGTTCACTACAGACTGAGAGACACAATACGTACTATTTTGTTTACCCTTAATGTACCTTCGTGCTATTTCGCTTCATCCATGTTTCCACCTTCCGAAATGTGTGAACAGATTTGGGAGAATCGGAGCAAAACGTCCAATTTATTCGCCGCCGAGAACTACAGTGTTGAGATGACCGTAGCAGCACACGCATCAGCAGTGGACAGTTGATTTATGCGGCAGTGGGTGACTATTTTCCTCCGTCTTCCGTCATCTGTGGGGTCGGTGCGTGGGCGTCTCGGCAGCTGCGTCTGCCCAGCTCGGCCCTGGCCCAGATAATGGCCGCTCTCCCGCGTCCCTCAGGCCCCGGGGGCACGCGCGGCCCTGACACGGTCACGACGGCTGGCGTGTCAATAGAAGATGGCGTCGTAGTCTGCCGGCGGCCGGGCGCCGCCATCCTTTCCGGCGTGTGTTGATAGTGTACACAGAGGGGCACCTGAGGCGGTGCATCAGCTGACACCGAATGGCGCCGCAGCCATCCGTCGGACTTACCTACCCAGAAACTTGGGGCAGGGCCTCCGACTTCAACTTTGGTCCAAAGTTGAAGTCGGATTACGTTGATTCTGTCAAGGTAAAGAACCGTCTCTATACAGCAGTGGTTCTCAGCGTCAAGGGTATGGTTACCCCTTTTGATGACCAGAATTATTCACCCCTTCCCCATCGTGCAGGTCGCGGTTCTCGGCGTCAGGCTCTGCGGTACAGCATAAATTCAGGCGTTTGCTACTAGCGCCATCTAGGGACAGGAATATAAGTAGACACCATTACCGTCCCAGCGGCCGAAGGGATAAGATCAGCGGCTCATAATCCGATGGCGTCGGGTTCAAGCCCCGGTAGAAGCGATCTGTGCAGTGTCCTGATATGCACTGACAAGGTCAATCGGCAGTTAACATAGGAATGGTCAACCTGGCACGTCAACCTGGCCGTGTCGCAGCGTTGTACTGCATGCAATATATAAATACATAGTATTCATCCAAGTTCCTGTTTCGCTAAAAGGCGGGGAGGGTGGCATAATTTTCTGTTGAACCGGTATTGCATCACTGGGTGATGGGTTCTGGGCAATCGCAATGACCTCGGCTTAGCATTGTACTCTGAACCCAATGCCTCTCATGTAAACCATTAGGATGTTTTTTAAGACATGTATTGCTGTTCTTACACAGAGCCAGTGGCTCTGGCAATGGCTCTGTGTAAAATAACACATAAAACGAAACATAAAACTGAACATCATTTAACATTAATTGGTTTTGATGCTCTTTGCAATGTGATGACAGTGAAACAGAAAATGGGATAGGTGTATATGTATTGTGCGCCATCATGAAACGAATCAGCTACAATTTATCCCTTGGCTGCTCAATCGACATTACCCCAGTACTCGAACGGTCTCTGCTCAATCGACATTACCCCAGTACTCGAACGGTCTCTTATCGCCATGACCCCAGTACTCTAACGGTCTCTGCTCAATCGACATTACCCCAGTACTCGAACGGTCTCTGCTCAATCGACATTACCCCAGTACTCGAACGGTCTCTACTCAATCGACATTACCCCAGTACTCGAACGGCCTCTGCTCAATCGACATTACCCCAGTACTCGAACGGTCTCTGCTCAATGGCCATTACCCCAGTACTCGAACGGTCTTTGCTCAATCGACATTACCCCAGTACTCGAACGGTCTCTGCTCAATCGACATTACCCCAGTACTCGAACGGTCTCTGCTCAATCGACATTACCCCAGTACTCGAACGGCCTCTGCTCAATCGACATTACCCCAGTACTCGAACGGTCTCTGCTCAATCGACATTACCCCAGTACTCGAACGGTCTCTGCTCAATCTACATTACCACAGTACTCGAACGGTATCTGCTCAATCGACATTACCCCAGTACTGGAACGTTCTCTGCTCAATCGACATTACCCCAGTACTGGAACGTTCTCTGCTCAATCGACATTACCCCAGTACTCGAACGGTCTCTGCTCAATCGACATTACCCCAGTACTGGAACGTTCTCTGCTCAATCGACGTTACCCCAGTACTGGAACGTTCTCTGCTCAATCGACATTACCCCAGTACTCGAACGGTCTCTGCTCAATCGACATTACCCCATTACTCGAACGGTCTCTGCTCAATCGACATTAACCCAGTACTCGAACAGTCTCTGCTCAATCGACATTACCCCAGTACTCGAACGGTATCTGCTCAATCGACATTACCCCAGTACTCGAACGGTCTCTGCTCAATCAACATTACCCCAGTACTCGAACGGTCTCTGCTCAATCGACATTACCCCAGTACTCGAACGGTCTCTGCTCAATCGACATTACCCCAGTACTCGAACGGTCTCTGCTCAATCAACATTACGCCAGTACTCGAACGGTCTCTGCTCAATCAACATTACCCCAGTACTCGAACGGTCTCTGCTCAATCAACATTACCCCAGTACTCGAACGGTCTCTGCTCAATCGACATTACCCCAGTACTCGAACGGTCTCTGCTCAATCGACATTACCCCAGTACTCGAAGGGTCTCTGCTCAATCGCCATTACCCCAGTACTGGAACGGCCTCTGCTCAATCGACATTACCCCAGTACTCGAACGGTCTCTGCTCAATCGACATTACCCCAGTACTCGAACGGTCTCTGCTCAATCGACATTACCCCAGTACTGGAACGGTCTCTGTTCAATCGACATTACCCCAGTACTCGAACGGTCTCTGCTCAATCGACATTACCCCAGTACTCGAACGGTCTCTGCTCAATCGACATTACCCCAGTACTCGGACGGTCTCTGCTCAATCGCCATTACCCCAGTACTGGAACGGCCTCTGCTTAATCGACATTACCCCAGTACTCGAACGGTCTCTGCTCAATCGCCATTACCACAGTACTGGAACGGCCTCTGCTCAATCGCCATTACCCCAGTACTCGAACGGTCTCTTACCCGAAGTTGGATAACTAGGGCTAACTATCCAACCCAGGGCTCCCTTCAGGGGCCGAACTTGATATCTCTTTGGGAGGGTCCGTCCCCCCCCCCATGCTGAACTGAGCCCCCCCCCAATGGTACCCCGGGCCCCCACTCAATGTTTTTCAAAATTTGTGCTCTTCCAAGATTTCAAGAACTACTCGTACAGATTGTTCCGTTTTGAATTTTGCGTCTTTCATTAGATCAAGATGTGATTTCATCTTAGGAGACATCTTAGAAGTATACGAGCATTGCGATTCCATCTGCGACTGCTTTTTCGATTATGATATAATGGATAAGTTGGTAGAAAGGATTGTCTTCTTCTAACAAGTCCTTAAATACAAGGTTCAACCGTTCAGGTTAGCAAATAGTGGAGGGAGAGCATGAACAATTAGCCATCGGGGTGCTCTATTTAAATGGTGTTCAATGGAATGTGTTGTAAATTTATTGTTTGCCTGGAATAGGGCTGATAGTAAATGCAGCCTTTTTGGCTCCCTGGTATTTCAATATCCTAAATAGCCAACATCCGTGCTAAAATAATACGTTTGATACGGAGGAACATCGGGGGATCGAGCCATCAGAGGGCATCGGGCCATCGTGGTCAGGGGCCCTAGGGGGGCATGGCCCCTCCAGGAGGTTAACAGCAGTCGGCCTGAGGGGGTCCTTGGTTCACCTGAGGAGCCCTTGGTCAGCCTGAGCGGGCCTCGTTGGGCCTGGAGGGGAGCTCGGTCAGCCTGAGGAGGCACTCCGTCGACTTGAGGGAGTCCTTCGTCCGCTTGAGGGGGTCCCAGTCGGCCTGAAGAGCCATTGTTCGGCTTGAGGGGATTGGACCAGCCGGGGCAACGTTTGACCTCAGGTCAAAAATGTCTCATTTGCGCGATACCCTATACAATCTCAGAAAACGCACTTATATATGCAATTGAGCACAGAACCATCCGCAAGTGACCATAGTTTGTGCACAACACAACAGATGACCTTACTCGGCTACCGTGTGACCTTAGGTCACAAAAACACGCGAAAAATACTGTTTGGGCCAACAATCGCGGTACCGCATAACTCCTACGATAATTGAAGTAGACGAGTCATCCCAGTGCGATAAATTTCACATTAGCACATAGATGGTGCACAATAAAACATTTTATCCGAAAATGTCACCGTTTGACCTCAGGTCGCCTGGAAAGGCTCTAATATCCATTTCACAAGCCGTCTAAATACGTATTCGTTGTTTACCAATCGATTGTGTTCAAACGTATACCAAATGTTGGTGTCTATGAGTATATTCGAAACCTAAAAGCAGGTATCGCTGAGGTCAAACAATGACCTGAAGAGGTTAGGTCGCTCTTTGTGTATCGGCTGGTGGGAATATTTAGCCGTTGAAAAAACTTCGGTAAGTACTTTAGGAAAAAAGTTATTCGGTACCCGGTATTTGAACTCGCAGACACTCTATGACCTCCCGAGGTCAAACAATTGACCTCAGCGAGAAATGCTTTTATATTTAGAATATATTCATAGACACCAACATTTGGTATAAGTTTGAACACAATCGATTGGTAAACAACGAATACGTATTTGGACGGCTCGTTAAATAGATATTAGCGCCTTTCCAGGTGACCTGAGGTCAGACGGTGACCCGGAGGAGTCAAGTCTTGAGTTGTGCACCTTCGGTGGGTTAAAGGGAAGGCGATGGTGGTGGAATGGGTTCTCTAAGTGATTTGGGGAAAACTTATGCGATACCGCGCCATTCTGCCGTGTGCCATAACGGTAACTTATGCCGTGACCTGAGGTCAAACGATGACCTGAAGGGGTTAGGTCGCTCTTTGTGTACCATCTATGATCTTTTGTGAATATTAAGCTATTGGGATGATTCCCCTAAGTCGTTTAGGGAAAAAGTTATGCGGTACCCCGTCATTGTCTAAAAAGCCGCAATGCAAAATGTGGACGTGACCTGAGGTCAAACAGTGACATTTTCGGATGAAACTTTTGTTGTGCACCATGTATGTGCTAATGTGAAAATTATGACACTGGGATGACTCGTCTACTTCAATTATCGTAGGAGTTATGCGGTACCGCGATTTTTGCCCCAAACCGTATTTTTCATGTGTTTTTGTGACCTGAAGTCACATGGTAGCAGAGTAAGGTCGTCTGTTGTGGTGTGCATAAACTATGGTCACTTGCGGATGGTTCTGTGCTCAATGGGCTTGGTTCTGTGCTCAGTGTGGAAACTAATCCGCCAGCTGTCTGGACGTTGGTTACGTTCGCCGGCGGACGGCCTGCATTGCAGCACGTTGTGAGACGGCCGCCAGAAGGGTGGCTCTAAAAATAGCTGTTTGCGAAAATGATACGGGATCACATCTCATGTAGTTTTCTAAAGTTTTGTTAGTTGAATGATACCATTTTTGACAATATAAACATATATTTAGGGGTAGCACGAAATCACCAAAGGTAACCGTGCGCGGCCACCGTCAATAAGGGCCAACGACCCGTGCGGCCTCAGCTAACAATCGACCATATGCATACCATCCATACATATCGCAAAACATCAGAGAACCACATGAGACGTGAGCCCGTGTCATTTTTCGAAGATCAATATTTTTAGAGCCACCTTATAACTACCAGTGTAGTTTAAGGCGATGCACACCGTGCAGTTCGTTAGTGCGCCGCGGTGGATACCTATACCTATCGGTCCAGTAGGTATTATATTTATGACTGGTGGAATAGGTAGTTGTGAAATATGTGGCCAATTTTCTATGCAGTAAATTACAAATATAAGCTGTTGTTAGTATTTGAGCGCATGAGACGCAGTATTAGAGGTGCTGTTTCCGGGAAAAAATGGTTTGGTCTCCGAGTCTGTCTGACGCATCTTCTAAATTTAACCAGTTCCGATTCCGTTCCGAATTTTCGTTTAGTGAAATAACGTTCATAATACGGCTGTTAAAGTACGGTTGAAATAACGTTTAAATTACTACGAGTCGTGTTTCAATTTGTGTCCGAAACAGAGTCTGAAGATTGGCCCCATTCCGAAGGCGTAGGCACCAGGCAGTCCGATCCCGGGGACAGACAGCAGACGCATAAGCGGTCGCAGACCGGCGCTGGGGGGGGGGGGGGGGGGGGGGGAGGGGAAGGGAGGGGGGGGGGGGAAATGTCCGTTGGGGTTGCCTATGAGCAGACAGTCCCCTGAAATACGAAACATGACCATTAACCCTATAGCACTGGCTGGAAAGGAGAAAAAATTTATGTTTGGGCATTTGCCACACCTGGCAAAAATGATATATGATGCCGCCCCTGCCCCAATACAAGCCATTATTGGTCGCTCTCGATGGATGTTTTAAGAATTTCACCCCTATCACTGTCGAATGGATTTACATTTTAACCCTATTCCCTGCGGGGGGGGGGGGCAGATTCTGCCCCCGGTGGTTTTTCACTTGCCGGTTCTAAACCGTTAGGCCTAACGTCTTGAAACTTTGTGAATTTTCCTAACTTTGAATGGCGCATGTTGTCAAATTTTTGCAAAAATAGGGCCAGCAGAGGCGGTGCCAGGCTCCTGTTTTTGGGAGGGTGTTACGAATACGGTTGTGCGGTCACTGCGGCGCATACTTTCTTCGTAGTTTGCGGTGCAATAAATGCGTCAGAAACATTTCCAATGCAATATGCATCATACATACTGGGATTATACATGTTTGTTGGCAGAGGCGCACTCAGGTGCAAAAAATGGGAGGCGATACCATACCTCAAATTAGGTCCAACTTCAAATTAGTAAGATGATAAAAGCGTTACTCGCATGGTGCCCACCCACGTTGTTTTCCTGGATCCGTCTATGCGTAATATATTACATTTAACAAATTACAGTAAATCATGCCCACATGTGGCGTTCATGTCGTCCCAAACAATCACGAACAGCATACATTTGTTATCAGAAAATGTCCCCATTTTACATCCCCTGAATACGCCTATAATTTTTGATTTTGGTATTTATCTTTTGGTCTATTGAAGACCAGTACATTTTAAGCACAAAAACGTTTGGGGAATGCAAATCGGCCAAACCACATGGCCGCAATGACCTTTCAAAAAACACCCAAAATTTTCCTTTTTTTGGCCTCTGGCCCCCCATTTTTGAACAAAAAATAAATTTCGGACCCTTAAAAGAGAGATCTTATCAGGACGATTCGAACGGCGTTTTCCACCATCAAAATCGACCGAGCGGTTCTCGAGATCTCTGGGGGGGGGGGGGGCAGAATCCGCCCACGCAGGTTAAAGGAAATAGTTCACCTTCAACATTAGTTCTAAACTGAGATAGCAGCTTTGTAGCCCGTGTTGGGAAACCCCTATCTGCAAGTTTTCTTGACTAAAAAGACTCTCCAGCCGAATATATTTGAGTTTTTGGCGAAGGAATGCGGTGCTGGCGAAAGAATGTTGTACTGGTTCTAGCCCGGGCAGAGGCTATACCATCAGCCAATCAGCTTGCAGCTAGTGCTAGCAAGCGATCGCCGGCCGCCGGTTGGCACATCTCCAATGCGAGTCTATCTTTACGCGACTACTTTCGAATCTGATTGGCTGAACCATTGTTTACATTCGCGTGACGTCAGGACTCTGACTCAGAGAGTATGCATATAGTTTTGATAAACAATACAAATGTAAGGCCTTCTGTCCTGAATCGGCGCGATATAAGGCCATTTTTGACAATACACAAAACAATTGTTAAAAAAAATATAATCAAATCGTGTTGGGTAAAAAAATTCCATGGTGAACTATTTCCTTTAACGTAATTTTGGCCGCCCGCAGGGAATAGGGTTAAAGGAAATAGTTCACCTTCAAACATTAGTTTTAAACTGAGATAGCAGTTTTGTAGCCCGTGTTGGGAAACCCCTATCTGCAAGTTTTCTTGACTGAAAAGACTCTCCAGCCGAATATATATATTTTTTTTTGGCGAAGGAATGCGGTGCTGGCGAAAGAATGTTGTACTGGTTCTAGCCCGGGCAGAGGCTATACCATCAGTCAATCAGCTTGCAGCTAGTGCTAGCAAGCCAACCGCCGGCCGGCGGTTGGCACATCTCCAATGCGAGTCTATCCTTACGCGACTACTTTCGAATCTGATTGGCTGAACCATTTTTTTTACATTTGCGTGACGTCAGGACTCTGAATCAGAGAGTATGCATATAGTTTTGATAAGCAATACACATTTACGGCCTTCTGTCCTGAATCGGCGCGATATAAGGCCATTTTTGACAATATAAAAAAAAATTGTATTACAAAAATATAATCCAATCGTGTTTGGTAAAAAATTCCAAGGTGAATTATTTATTATTTTATAGACCAGTCTCTTCCCTGTTGTTATTGCATTCCGCAATAGCAAAATGCTTTTCAGGTCTATCGTGCTCATTTTAGGGTAATCATCCATGATAGATACCTTCGATTGACCCCACTGGACATATTTACTAAAAAAGGTACGACAAATACACACCCCGCCCCTCCACCTCCCCTTGCTAACAGTGGTGGACCGCGCTTCCGTGCCGTTGCGTTGGCGCCAGCGGCCGGGGTGAACGTAACCGGCTCGCGGAGACACCTATCGGCGGGTTTTGGAACTAAATTTTCTATAGTACCCCATTGCATATATAAGTGCGTTTTCCGAGATTGTATACGGTACCGCGCAAATAGTTATCACCCATTGAAAAAGAGTAATTTTTGACCTGAGGTCAAACAGTGACTCGAGCTGGTGCAATCTTGGTTTGTGCATGATCCTCTTCCTGTTCCGAGTATTTCTGATTTAGGAAATTTGTATCTAAGTCAATTCGATGAAAAGTTATGGGGTACCGCGTATTTGACCTGTTTGACCTAGTGTGACCTGTGTAGGTCAAACCGTTTGTTATATTCGCATATAACTTCATAGGCTGTGTACTGACGCCATTGGGCTTATCGTGTGCAAATTTGGGCGAAATCGGAGTAACTTTGAATACATATTGGAATACGAATTGAATACGTTGCTGTCTTCATGGACGTCCACCCACTCACCATGGTTACGGCTGCGAAGCGAAGAAGGTCACGGCAAGATGACGACAGGCAGACACATCTCCCTCAAACAGTCGTATTGATTATTGATCCGCTCTTTGGCATGTCTTTTTCCGGTTTCTAAGTGCCTCTTATTCAGCCGGAATGTCAGGGAAACTATAATGTAAAACTTACGCCCACCCCAACAGTCATTTCAAACCGTCGATGTTCCGTTTGTTTTGCCACGATCGCCGCAGCCCAGTTCTGCTGGTGCTGAGTCCACCGTCCGTTCATCTCCTGCCAACCTTGACACAGAGCCTGCCGACCTGGCTAACCCGCGTGACGACCTTGACCCAAATCTCACGACCCGACCGTCCCGCCGATCGGGGCTGGAAGATATCGACGCAAAATGGCTAGATTCACACAAGTATTTGCATTGTCGAGGGCCTCCGACCTGCGGGCCTCGCAAGATTTCAATTGGTAAATACCTTCCAAGTTTCCTAAACTGTGAAATCCATTGAAAGGTTTGTTGATTGAAGAGCTGGTTTTCGTATATTGTTCCGCCCTGCGGACATTGCCTGTGTCTGTGTCTGTGTCTGTGTCTGTGTCTGTGTCTGTGTCTGTGTCTGTGTCTGTGTCTGTGTCTGTGTCTGTGTCTGTGTCTGTGTCTGTGTCTGTGTCTGTGTCTGTGTCTGTGTCTGTGTCTGTGTCTGTGTCTGTGTCTGTGTATGTGTCTGTGTCTGTGTCTGTGTCTGTGTCTGTGTCTGTGTCTGTGTCTGTGTCTGTGTCTGTGTCTGTGTCTGTGTCTGTGTCTGTGTCTGTGTCTGTGTCCTGTGTATGTGTCTGTGTCTGTGTCTGTGTCTGTGTCTGTGTCTGTGTCAGTCTGTGTATGTGTCTGTGTCTGTGTCTGTGTCTGTGTCTGTCTCTGTGTCTGTGTCTGTGTCTGTGTCTGTGTCTGTGTCTGCGTATGTGTCTGTGTCTGTGTATGTGTCTGTGTCTGTGTCTGTGTCTGTGTCTGTGTCTGTGTATGCGTCTGTGTCTGTGTCTGTGTCTGTGTCTGTGTATGTGTCTGTGTCTGTGTCTGTGTCTGTGTCTGTGTCCGTGTCTGTGTCTGTGTCTGTGTATGTGTATGTGTCTGTGTCTGTGTCTGTGTCTGTGTCTGTCTGTGTCTGTGTCTGTGTATGTGTCTGTGTCTGTGTCTGTGTCTGTGTCTGTGTCTGTGTCTGTGTCTGTGTCTGTGTCTGTGTCTGTGTATGTGTCTGTGTCCAGTGTCTGTCTGTGTATGTGTCTGTGTCTGTGTCTGTGTCTGTGTCTGTGTCTGTGTCTGTGTCTGTGTCTGTGTCTGTGTCTGTGTTTGTGTCTGTGTCTGTGTCTGTGTCTGTGTCTGTGTCTGTGTCTGTGTTTGTGTCCAGTATCTGTGTCAGTCTGTGTCTGTGTCTGTGTCTGTGTCTGTGTCTGTGTCTGTGTTTGTGTCCAGTATCTGTGTCAGTCTGTGTCTGTGTCTGTGTCTGTGTCTGTGTCTGTGTCTGTGTCTGCGGACAGTGTCTGTGTCTGTGTCTGTGTCTGTGTCTGTGTCTGTGTCTGTGTCTGTGTATGTGTCTGTGTCTGTGTCTGTGTCTTTGTCTGTGTCTGTGTCTGTGTCTGTGTCTGCGGACAGTGTCTGTGTCTGTGTCTGTGTCTGTGTCTGTGTCTGTGTCTGTGTCTGTGTCTGTGTCTGTGTCTGTGTCTGCGGACAGTGTCTGTGTCTGTGTCTGTGTCTGTGTCTGTGTCTGTGTCTGTGTATGTGTCTGTGTCTGTGTCTGTGTCTGTGTCTGTGTCTGTGTCTGTGTCTGTGTCTGTGTCTGCGGACAGTGTCTGTGTCTGTGTCTAGTGTCTGTGTCTGTGTCTGTGTCTGTGTCTGTGTCTGTGTCTGTGTCTGTGTCTGTGTCTGTGTCTGTGTCTGTGTCTGTGTCTGTGTCTGTGTCTGTGTCTGCGGACAGTGTCTGTGTCTGTGTCTGTGTCTGTGTCTGTGTCTGTGTCTGTGTCTGTGTCTGTGTCTGTGTCCAGTGTCTGTGTATGTGTCTGTGTCTGTGTCTGTGTCTGTGTCTGTGTCTGTGTCTATGTCTGTGTCTGTGTCTGTGTCTTTGTCTGTGTCTGTGTCTGTGTCTGTGTCTGTGTCTGTGTCTGTGTCTGTGTCTGTGTCTGTGTCTGTGTCTGTGTCTGTGTCTGTGTCTGTGTCTGTGTCTGTGTCTGTGTCTGTGTCTGTGTCTGTGTCTGTGTATGTGTCTGTGTCTGTGTCTGTGTCTGTGTCTGTGTCTGTGTCTGTGTCTGTGTCTGTGTCTGTGTCTGCGGACAGTGTCTGTGTCTGTGTCTGTGTCTGTGTCTGTGTCTGTGTCTGTGTCTGTGTCTGTGTCTGTGTCTGTGTCTGTGTCTGTGTCTTTGTCTGTGTCTGTGTCTGTGTCTGTGTCTGTGTCTGTGTATGTGTCTGTGTCTGTGTCTGTGTCTGTGTCTGTGTCTGTGTCTGTGTCTGTGTCTGTGTCTGTGGGCAGTGTCTGTGTCTGTGTCTGTGTCTGTGTCTGTGTCTGTGTCTGTATCTGTGTCTGTGTCTGTGTCTGTGTCTGTGTCTGTGTCTGTGTCTGTGTCTGTGTCCTGTGTCCTGTGCCTGTGTCTGTGTCTGTGTCTGTGTCTGTGTATGTGTCTGTGTCTGTGTCTGTGTCCTGTGTCTGTGCCTGTGTCTGTGTCTGTGTCCTGTGTCTGTGTCTGTGTCCTGTGTCTGTGTCTGTGTCTGTGTCTGTGTATGTGTCTGTGTCCTGTGTCCTGTGTCCTGTGTCTGTGTCTGTGTCTGTGTCTGTGTCTGTGTCCTGTGTCTGTGTCTGTGTCCTGTGTCTGTGTCTGCGGACAGTGTATGTGTCTGTATCTGTGTCAGTCTGTGTCTGTGTCTGTGTCTGTGTCTGTGTCCTGTGTCTGTGTCTGTGTCTGTGTCTGTGTCTGTATCTGTATCTGTATCTGTATCTGTATCTGTATCTGTGTCTGTGTCTGTGTCCTGTGTTTGTGTCTGTGTCTGTGTATGTGTCTGTGTCCTGTGTCTGTGTCTGCGGACAGTGTCTGTGTCTGTGTCTGTGTCTGTGTCTGTGTCTGTGTCTGTGTCTGTGTCTGTGTCTGTGTCTGTGTCCAGTGTATGTGTCCAGTGTCTGTGTCCAGTGTCTGTGTCCAGTGTCTGTGTCCAGTGTCTGTGTCCAGTGTCTGTGTCCAGTGTCTGTGTCTGTGTCTGTGTCTGTGTCTGTGTCTGTGTCTGTGTCTGTGTCCAGTGTCTGTGTCTGTGTCTGTGTCTGTGTCTGTGTCTGTGTCTGTGTCTGTGTCTGTGTCTGTGTCTGTGTCTGTGTCTGTGTCTGTGTCTGTGTCTGTGTCTGTGTCTGTGTCTGTGTCTGTGTCTGTGTCCAGTGTC
This sequence comes from Chirona hameri, assembly GCA_036785665.1. NCBI lineage: Eukaryota > Metazoa > Arthropoda > Thecostraca > Balanomorpha > Balanidae > Chirona > Chirona hameri. The sequence continues at coordinate 44,587 of JAXIVJ010007557.1, forward strand.
TGTGTCCAGTGTCTGTGTCCAGTGTCTGTGTCCAGTGTCTGTGTCTGTGTCTGTGTCCAGTGTCTGTGTCTGTGCCTGTGTCTGTGTCTGTGTCTGTGTCTGTGTCTGTGTCTGTGTCTGTGTCTGTGTCTGTGTCTGTGTCTGTGTCTGTGTCTGTGTCTGTGTCTGTGCTGTGTCTGTGTCTGTGTCTGTGTCTGTGTCTGTGTCTGTGTCTGTGTCTGTGTCTGTGACTGTGTCCAGTGTCTGTGTCCAGTGTCTGTGTCCAGTGTCTGTGTCCAGTGTCTGTGTCCAGTGTCTGTGTCCAGTGTCTGTGTCCAGTGTCTGTGTCCAGTGTTTGTGTCCAGTGTCTATGTCCAGTGTCTGTGTCCAGTGTCTGTGTCCAGTGTCTGTGTCTGTGTCTGTGTCTGTGTCTGTGTCTGTGTCTGTGTCCAGTGTCTGTGTCTGTGTCTGTGTCTGTGTCTGTGTCTGTGTCTGTGTCTGTGTCTGTGTCTGTGTCTGTGTCTGTGTACAGTGTCTGTGTCCAGTGTATGTGTCCAGTGTCTGTGTCCAGTGTCTGTGTCCAGTGTCTGTGTCCAGTGTCTGTGTATGTGTCTGTGTCTGTGTCTGTGTCCAGTGTCTGTGTCCAGTGTCTGTGTCCAGTGTCCAGTGTCCAGTGTCTGTGTCTGTGTCTGTGTCTGTGTCTGTGTCTGTGTCTGTGTCTGTGTCTGTGTCTGTGTCTGTGTCTGTGTCTGTGTCTGTGTCTGTGTCTGTGTCTGTGTCTGTGTCTGTGTCTGTGTGTGTGTCTGTGTCTGTGTCTGTGTCTGTGTCTGTGTCTGTGTCTGTGTCTGTGTCTGTGTCTGTGTCTGTGTCTGTGTCTGTGTCTGTGTCTGTGTCTGTATCTGTGTCTGTGTCTGTGTCTGTGTCTGTGTCTGTGTCTGTGTCTGTGTCTGTGTCTGTGTCTGTGTCTGTGTCTGTGTCTGTGTCTGTGTCTGTGTCTGTGTATGTGTCTGTGTCTGTGTCTGTGTCTGTGTCTGTGTCTGTGTCTGTGTCTGTGTCTGTGTCTGTGTCTGTGTCTGTGTCTGTGTCTGTGTCTGTGTCTGTGTCTGTGTCTGTGTCTGTGTCTGTGTCTGTGTCTGTGCCTGTGTCTGTGTCTGTGTCTGTGTCTGTGTCTGTGTCTGTGTCTGTGTCTGTGTCCAGTGTCTGTGTCTGCGGGCAGTGTCTGTGTCTGTGTCTGTGTCTTTGTCTGTGTCTATGTCTGTGTCTGTGTCTGTGTCTGTGTCTGTGTATGTGTCTGTGTCTGTGTCTGTGTCTGTGTCTGTGTCTGTGTCTGTATATGTGTCTGTGTCTGTGTCTGTGTCTGTGTCTGTGTCTGTGTCTGTGTCTGTGTCTGTGTCTGAGTCTGTGTCTGTGTCTGTGTCTGTGTCCAGTGTCTGTGTCTGTGTCTGTGTCTGTGTCTGTGTCTGTGTCTGTGTCTGTGTCTGTGTCTGTGTCTGTGTCTGTGTCTGTGTCTGTGTCTGTGTCTGTGTCTGTGTCCAGTGTCGGTGTCTGCGGACAGTGTCTGTGTCTGTGTCTGTGTCTTTGTCTGTGTCTATGTCTGTGTCTGTGTCTGTGTCTGTGTATGTGTCTGTGTCTGTGTCTGTGTCTGTGTCTGTGTCTGTGTCTGTGTCTGCGTCTGTGTCTGTGTCTAGTGTCTGTGTCTGTGTCTGTGTCCAGTGTCTGTGTGTGTCTGTGTCTCTGTCTGTGTCTGTGTCCAGTGTCTGTGTCTGTGTCTGTGTCCAGTGTCTGTGTCTGCGGACAGTGTCTTTGTCTGTGTCTGTGTCTTTGTCTGTGTCTATGTCTGTGTCTGTGTCTGTGTCTGTGTCTGTGTCTGTGTCTGTGTCTGTGTCTGTGTCTGTGTCTGTGTCTGTGTCTGTGTCTGTGTCTGTGTCTGTGTCTGTGTCTGTGTCCAGTGTCTGTGTCTGTGTCTGTGTCTGTGTCTGTGTCTGTGTCTGTGTATGTGTCTGTGTCTGTGTCTGTGTCTGTGTCTGTGTCTGTGTCTGTGTATGTGTCTGTGTCTGTGTCTGTGTCTGTGTCTGTGTCTGTGTCTGTGTATGTGTCTGTATCTGTGTATGTGTCTGTGTCTGTGTCCAGTGTCTGTGTCTGCGGGCAGTGTCTGTGTCTGTGTCTGTGTCTTTGTCTGTGTCTATGTCTGTGTCTGTGTCTATGTCTGTGTCTGTGTCTGTGTATGTGTCTGTGTCTGTGTCTGTGTCTGTGTCTGTGTCTGTGTCTGTGTCTGTGTCTGTGTCCAGTGTCTGTGTCTGTGTCTGTGTCTGTGTCTGTGTCTGTGTCTGTGTCTGTGTCTGTGTCTGTGTCTGTGTCTGTGCCTGTGTCTGTGTCTGTGTCTGTGTCTGTGGCTGTGTCTGTGTCTGTGTCTGTGTCCAGTGTCGGTGTCTGCGGACAGTGTCTGTGTCTGTGTCTGTGTCTTTGTCTGTGTCTATGTCTGTGTCTGTGTCTGTGTCTGTGTCTTTGTCTGTGTCTGTGTCTGTGTCTGTGTCTGTGTCTGTGTCTGTGTCTGTGTCTGTGTCTAGTGTCTGTGTCTGTGTATGTGTCTGTGCCCAGTGTCTGTGTGTGTCTGTGTCTGTGTCTGTGTCTGTGTCTGTGTGTGTGTCTGTGTCTGTGTCTGTGTCTGTGTCTGTGTCTGTGTGCAGTGTCTGTGTCTGTGTCTGTGTCCAGTGTCTGTGTCTGCGGACAGTGTCTGTGTCTGTGTCTGTGTCTTTGTCTGTGTCTATGTCTATGTCTGTGTCTGTGTCTGTGTCTGTGTCTGTGTCTGTGTCTGTGTCTGTGTCTGTGTCTGTGTCTTTGTCTGTGTCTGTGTCTGTGTCTGTGTCTGTGTCTGTGTCCAGTGTCTGTGTCTGTGTCTGTGTATGTGTCTGTGTCTGTGTCTGTGTCTGTGTCC
>JAXIVJ010007557.1:52500-60133 GCA_036785665.1 Chirona hameri
CGGACAGTGTCTGTGTCTGTGTCTGTGTCTTTGTCTGTGTCTATGTCTGTGTCTGTGTCTGTGTCTGTGTCTGTGTCTGTGTCTGTGTCTGTGTCTGTGTCTGTGTCTGTGTCTGCGTCTGTGTCTGTGTCTAGTGTCTGTGTCTGTGTCTGTGTCCAGTGTCTGTGTGTGTCTGTGTCTGTGTCTGTGTCTGTGTCCAGTGTCTGTGTCTGTGTCTGTGTCCAGTGTCTGTGTCTGCGGACAGTGTCTGTGTCTGTGTCTGTGTCTTTGTCTGTGTCTATGTCTGTGTCTGTGTCTGTGTCTGTGTCTGTGTCTGTGTCTGTGTCTGTGTCTGTGTCTGTGTCTGTGTCTGTGCCTGTGTCTGTGTCTGTGTCTGTGTCCAGTGTCTGTGTCTGTGTCTGTGTCTGTGTCTGTGTCTGTGTCTGTGTCTGTGTCTGTGTCTGTGTCTGTGTCTGTGTCTGTGTCTGTGTCTGTGTCTGTGTCTGTGTCTGTGTCTGTGTATGTGTCTGTATCTGTGTATGTGTCTGTGTCTGTGTCCAGTGTCTGTGTCTGCGGGCAGTGTCTGTGTCTGTGTCTGTGTCTTTGTCTGTGTCTATGTCTGTGTCTGTGTCTGTGTCTGTGTCTGTGTCTGTGTCTGTGTCTGTGTCTGTGTCTGTGTCTGTGTCTGTGTCTGTGTCTGTGTCTGTGTCTGTGTCTGTGTCTGTGTCTGTGTCTGTGTCCAGTGTCTGTGTCTGTGTCTGTGTCTGTGTCTGTGTCTGTGTCTGTGTCTGTGTCTGTGTCTGTGTCTGTGCCTGTGTCTGTGTCTGTGTCTGTGGCTGTGTCTGTGTCTGTGTCTGTGTCCAGTGTCGGTGTCTGCGGACAGTGTCTGTGTCTGTGTCTGTGTCTTTGTCTGTGTCTATGTCTGTGTCTGTGTCTGTGTCTGTGTCTGTGTCTGTGTATGTGTCTGTGTCTGTGTCTGTGTCTGTGTCTGCGTCTGTGTCTGTGTCTAGTGTCTGTGTCTGTGTATATGTCTGTGTCCAGTGTCTGTGTGTGTCTGTGTCTGTGTCTGTGTCTGTGTCTGTGTGTGTGTCTGTGTCTGTGTCTGTGTCTGTGTCTGTGTCTGTGTCTGTGTGCAGTGTCTGTGTCTGTGTCTGTGTCCAGTGTCTGTGTCTGCGGACAGTGTCTGTGTCTGTGTCTGTGTCTTTGTCTGTGTCTATGTCTATGTCTGTGTCTGTGTCTGTGTCTGTGTCTGTGTCTGTGTCTGTGTCTGTGTCTGTGTCTGTGTCTGTGTCTGTGTCTGTGTCTGTGTCTGTGTCTGTGTCTGTGTCTGTGTCTGTGTCCAGTGTCTGTGTCTGTGTCTGTGTCTGTGTCTGTGTATGTGTCTGTGTCTGTGTCTGTGTCTGTGTCCAGTGTCTGTGTCCAGTGTCTGTGTCCAGTGTCTGTGTCCAGTGTCTGTGTCCAGTGTCTGTGTCCAGTGTCTGTGTCCAGTGTCTGTGTCTGTGTCTGTGTCTGTGTCTGTGTCCAGTGTCTGTGTCCAGTGTCTGTGTCCAGTGTCTGTGTCCAGTGTCCAGTGTCTGTGTCTGTGTCTGTGTCTGTGTCTGTGTCTGTGTCTGTGTCTGTGTCTGTGTCTGTGTCTGTGTCTGTGTCTGTGTCTGTGTCTGTGTCTGTGTCTGTGTCTGTGTCTGTGTTTGTGTCTGTGTCTGTGTCTGTGTCCAGTGTATGTGTCTGTGCCTGTGTCTGTGTCTGTGTCTGTGTCTGTGTCTGTGTCTGTGTCTGTGTCTGTGTCTGTGTCTGTGTCTGTGTCTGTGTCTGTGTCTGTGTCTGCGTCTGTGTCTGTGTCTAGTGTCTGTGTCTGTGTATGTGTCTGTGCCCAGTGTCTGTGTGTGTCTGTGTCTGTGTCTGTGTCTGTGTCTGTGTGTGTGTCTGTGTCTGTGTCTGTGTCTGTGTCTGTGTGCAGTGTCTGTGTCTGTGTCTGTGTCCAGTGTCTGTGTCTGCGGACAGTGTCTGTGTCTGTGTCTGTGTCTTTGTCTGTGTCTATGTCTATGTCTGTGTCTGTGTCTGTGTCTGTGTCTGTGTCTGTGTCTGTGTCTGTGTCTGTGTCTGTGTCTGTGTCTGTGTCTGTGTCTGTGTCTGTGTCTGTGTCTGTGTCTGTGTCCAGTGTCTGTGTCTGTGTCTGTGTCTGTGTCTGTGTCTGTGTATGTGTCTGTGTCTGTGTCTGTGTCTGTGTCCAGTGTCTGTGTCCAGTGTCTGTGTCCAGTGTCTGTGTCCAGTGTCTGTGTCCAGTGTCTGTGTCCAGTGTCTGTGTCTGTGTCTGTGTCTGTGTCTGTGTCTGTGTCCAGTGTCTGTGTCCAGTGTCTGTGTCCAGTGTCTGTGTCCAGTGTCCAGTGTCTGTGTCTGTGTCTGTGTCTGTGTCTGTGTCTGTGTCTGTGTCTGTGTCTGTGTCTGTGTCTGTGTCTGTGTCTGTGTCTGTGTCTGTGTCTGTGTTTGTGTCTGTGTCTGTGTCTGTGTCTGTGTCTGTGTTTGTGTCCAGTATCTGTGTCAGTCTGTGTCTGTGTCTGTGTCTGTGTGTGTGTGTGTGTGTGTGTGTCTGTGTCTGTGTCTGTGTCTGTGTCTGTGTCTGTGTCTGTGTCTGTGTCTGTGTCTGTGTCCAGTGTCTGTGTCCAGTGTCTGTGTCCAGTGTCTGTGTCCAGTGTCTGTGTCTGTGTCTGTGTCTGTGTCTGTGTCCAGTGTCTGTGTCCAGTGTCTGTGTCCAGTGTCTGTGTCCAGTGTCCAGTGTCTGTGTCTGTGTCTGTGTCTGTGTCTGTGTCTGTGTCTGTGTCTGTGTCTGTGTCTGTGTCTGTGTTTGTGTCTGTGTCTGTGTCTGTGTCTGTGTCTGTGTCTGTGTCTGTGTTTGTGTTTGTGTCCAGTATCTGTGTCAGTCTGTGTCTGTGTCTGTGTCTGTGTCTGTGTCTGTGTCTGTGTCTGTGTCTGTGTCTGTGTCTGTGTCTGTGTCCTGTGTCTGTGTCTGTGTCTGTGTATGTGTCTGTGTCTGTGTCTGTGTCTGTGTTTGTGTCCAGTATCTGTGTCAGTCTGTGTCTGTGTCTGTGTCTGTGTCTGTGTATGTGTCTGTATCTGTGTCTGTGTCTGTGTCTGTGTCTGTGTCTGTGTCTGTGTCTGTGTCTGTGTCTGTGTCTGTGTCTGTGTCTGTGTCTGTGTCTGTGCCTGTGTCTGTGTCTGTGTCTGTGTCTGTGTCTGTGTCTGTGTCTGTGTCTGTGTCCAGTGTCTGTGTCTGCGGGCAGTGTCTGTGTCTGTGTCTGTGTCTTTGTCTGTGTCTATGTCTGTGTCTGTGTCTGTGTCTGTGTCTGTGTATGTGTCTGTGTCTGTGTCTGTGTCTGTGTCTGTGTCTGTATATGTGTCTGTGTCTGTGTCTGTGTCTGTGTCTGTGTCTGTGTCTGTGTCTGTGTCTGTGTCTGAGTCTGTGTCTGTGTCTGTGTCTGTGTCCAGTGTCTGTGTCTGTGTCTGTGTCTGTGTCTGTGTCTGTGTCTGTGTCTGTGTCTGTGTCTGTGTCTGTGTCTGTGTCTGTGTCTGTGTCTGTGTCTGTGTCTGTGTCTGTGTCTGTGTCTGTGTCTGTGTCCAGTGTCGGTGTCTGCGGACAGTGTCTGTGTCTGTGTCTGTGTCTTTGTCTGTGTCTATGTCTGTGTCTGTGTCTGTGTCTGTGTCTGTGTCTGTGTCTGTGTCTGTGTCTGTGTCTGTGTCTGTGTCTGCGTCTGTGTCTGTGTCTAGTGTCTGTGTCTGTGTCTGTGTCCAGTGTCTGTGTGTGTCTGTGTCTGTGTCTGTGTCTGTGTCCAGTGTCTGTGTCTGTGTCTGTGTCCAGTGTCTGTGTCTGCGGACAGTGTCTGTGTCTGTGTCTGTGTCTTTGTCTGTGTCTATGTCTGTGTCTGTGTCTGTGTCTGTGTCTGTGTCTGTGTCTGTGTCTGTGTCTGTGTCTGTGTCTGTGTCTGTGCCTGTGTCTGTGTCTGTGTCTGTGTCCAGTGTCTGTGTCTGTGTCTGTGTCTGTGTCTGTGTCTGTGTCTGTGTCTGTGTCTGTGTCTGTGTCTGTGTCTGTGTCTGTGTCTGTGTCTGTGTCTGTGTCTGTGTCTGTGTCTGTGTATGTGTCTGTATCTGTGTATGTGTCTGTGTCTGTGTCCAGTGTCTGTGTCTGCGGGCAGTGTCTGTGTCTGTGTCTGTGTCTTTGTCTGTGTCTATGTCTGTGTCTGTGTCTGTGTCTGTGTCTGTGTCTGTGTCTGTGTCTGTGTCTGTGTCTGTGTCTGTGTCTGTGTCTGTGTCTGTGTCTGTGTCTGTGTCTGTGTCTGTGTCTGTGTCTGTGTCCAGTGTCTGTGTCTGTGTCTGTGTCTGTGTCTGTGTCTGTGTCTGTGTCTGTGTCTGTGTCTGTGTCTGTGCCTGTGTCTGTGTCTGTGTCTGTGGCTGTGTCTGTGTCTGTGTCTGTGTCCAGTGTCGGTGTCTGCGGACAGTGTCTGTGTCTGTGTCTGTGTCTTTGTCTGTGTCTATGTCTGTGTCTGTGTCTGTGTCTGTGTCTGTGTCTGTGTCTGTGTCTGTGTCTGTGTCTGTGTCTGTGTCTGCGTCTGTGTCTGTGTCTAGTGTCTGTGTCTGTGTATATGTCTGTGTCCAGTGTCTGTGTGTGTCTGTGTCTGTGTCTGTGTCTGTGTCTGTGTGTGTGTCTGTGTCTGTGTCTGTGTCTGTGTCTGTGTCTGTGTCTGTGTGCAGTGTCTGTGTCTGTGTCTGTGTCCAGTGTCTGTGTCTGCGGACAGTGTCTGTGTCTGTGTCTGTGTCTTTGTCTGTGTCTATGTCTATGTCTGTGTCTGTGTCTGTGTCTGTGTCTGTGTCTGTGTCTGTGTCTGTGTCTGTGTCTGTGTCTGTGTCTGTGTCTGTGTCTGTGTCTGTGTCTGTGTCTGTGTCTGTGTCTGTGTCCAGTGTCTGTGTCTGTGTCTGTGTCTGTGTCTGTGTATGTGTCTGTGTCTGTGTCTGTGTCTGTGTCCAGTGTCTGTGTCCAGTGTCTGTGTCCAGTGTCTGTGTCCAGTGTCTGTGTCCAGTGTCTGTGTCCAGTGTCTGTGTCTGTGTCTGTGTCTGTGTCTGTGTCCAGTGTCTGTGTCCAGTGTCTGTGTCCAGTGTCTGTGTCCAGTGTCCAGTGTCTGTGTCTGTGTCTGTGTCTGTGTCTGTGTCTGTGTCTGTGTCTGTGTCTGTGTCTGTGTCTGTGTCTGTGTCTGTGTCTGTGTCTGTGTCTGTGTCTGTGTTTGTGTCTGTGTCTGTGTCTGTGTCCAGTGTATGTGTCTGTGCCTGTGTCTGTGTCTGTGTCTGTGTCTGTGTCTGTGTCTGTGTCTGTGTCTGTGTCTGTGTCTGTGTCTGTGTCTGTGTCTGTGTCTGTGTCTGCGTCTGTGTCTGTGTCTAGTGTCTGTGTCTGTGTATGTGTCTGTGCCCAGTGTCTGTGTGTGTCTGTGTCTGTGTCTGTGTCTGTGTCTGTGTGTGTGTCTGTGTCTGTGTCTGTGTCTGTGTCTGTGTCTGTGTGCAGTGTCTGTGTCTGTGTCTGTGTCCAGTGTCTGTGTCTGCGGACAGTGTCTGTGTCTGTGTCTGTGTCTTTGTCTGTGTCTATGTCTATGTCTGTGTCTGTGTCTGTGTCTGTGTCTGTGTCTGTGTCTGTGTCTGTGTCTGTGTCTGTGTCTGTGTCTGTGTCTGTGTCTGTGTCTGTGTCTGTGTCTGTGTCTGTGTCCAGTGTCTGTGTCTGTGTCTGTGTCTGTGTCTGTGTATGTGTCTGTGTCTGTGTCTGTGTCTGTGTCCAGTGTCTGTGTCCAGTGTCTGTGTCCAGTGTCTGTGTCCAGTGTCTGTGTCCAGTGTCTGTGTCCAGTGTCTGTGTCTGTGTCTGTGTCTGTGTCTGTGTCTGTGTCCAGTGTCTGTGTCCAGTGTCTGTGTCCAGTGTCTGTGTCCAGTGTCCAGTGTCTGTGTCTGTGTCTGTGTCTGTGTCTGTGTCTGTGTCTGTGTCTGTGTCTGTGTCTGTGTCTGTGTCTGTGTCTGTGTCTGTGTCTGTGTCTGTGTCTGTGTCTGTGTTTGTGTCTGTGTCTGTGTCTGTGTCTGTGTCTGTGTTTGTGTCCAGTATCTGTGTCAGTCTGTGTCTGTGTCTGTGTCTGTGTGTGTGTGTGTGTGTGTGTGTGTCTGTGTCTGTGTCTGTGTCTGTGTCTGTGTCTGTGTCTGTGTCTGTGTCTGTGTCTGTGTCTGTGTCCAGTGTCTGTGTCCAGTGTCTGTGTCCAGTGTCTGTGTCCAGTGTCTGTGTCTGTGTCTGTGTCTGTGTCTGTGTCCAGTGTCTGTGTCCAGTGTCTGTGTCCAGTGTCTGTGTCCAGTGTCCAGTGTCTGTGTCTGTGTCTGTGTCTGTGTCTGTGTCTGTGTCTGTGTCTGTGTCTGTGTCTGTGTCTGTGTCTGTGTTTGTGTCTGTGTCTGTGTCTGTGTCTGTGTCTGTGTCTGTGTCTGTGTTTGTGTTTGTGTCCAGTATCTGTGTCAGTCTGTGTCTGTGTCTGTGTCTGTGTCTGTGTCTGTGTCTGTGTCTGTGTCTGTGTCTGTGTCTGTGTCTGTGTCCTGTGTCTGTGTCTGTGTCTGTGTATGTGTCTGTGTCTGTGTCTGTGTCTGTGTTTGTGTCCAGTATCTGTGTCAGTCTGTGTCTGTGTCTGTGTCTGTGTCTGTGTCTGTGTCTGTGTCTGTGTCTGTGTCTGTGTCTGTGTCTGTGTCTGTGTCTGTGTCTGTGTCTGTTTCTGTGTCTGTTTCTGTATCTGTGTCTGTGTCTGTGTCTTTGTCTGTGTCTGTGTCTGTGTCTGTGTCTGTATCTGTGTCTGTGTCTGTGTCTGTGTCTGTGTCTGTATCTGTGTATGTGTCTGTGTCTGTATCTGTGTCTGTGTCTGTGTCTGTGTCTGTGTCTGTGTATGTGTCTGTGTCTGTGTCTGTGTCTGTGTCTGTGTCTGTGTCTGTGTCTGTGTCTGTGTCTGTGTCTGTGTCTGTGTCTGTGTCTGTGTCTGTGTCTGTGTCTGTGTCTGTGTCTGTGTCTGTGTCTGTGTCTGTGTCTGTGTCTGTGTCTGTGTCTATGTCTGTGTCTGTGTATGTGTCTGTGTCTGTGTCTGTGTCTGTGTCCAGTGTCTGTGCCTGCGGGCAGTGTCTGTGTCTGTGTCTGTGTCTTTGTCTGTGTCTGTGTCTGTGTCTGTGTCTGTGTCTGTGTCTGTGTCTGTGTCTGTGTCTGTGTCTGTGTCTGTGTCTGTGTCTGTGTCTGTGTCTGTGTCTGTGTCTGTGTCTGTGTCTGTGTCTGTGTCTGTGTCTGTGTCCAGTGTCTGTGTCTGTGTCTGTGTCTGTGTCTGTGTCTGTGTCTGTGTCTGTGTCTGTGTCTGTGTCTGTGTCTGTGTCTGTGTCTGTGTCTGTGTCTGTGTCTGTGTCTGTGTATGTGTCTGTGTCTGTGTCCAGTGTCGGTGTCTGCGGCCAGTGTCTGTGTCTGTGTCTGTGTCTTTGTCTGTGTCTATGTCTGTGTCTGTGTCTGTGTCATTGTCTGTGTCTGTGTCTGTGTCTGTGTCTGTGTCTGTGTCTGTGTGTGTGTCTGTGTCTGTGTCTGTGTCTGTGTCTGTGTCTGTGTCTTTGTCTGTGTCTGTGT
>JAXIVJ010007558.1:0-45000 GCA_036785665.1 Chirona hameri
GCCAGGCCAGCCAGGCCAGCAGCAGGACAGAGCCAGGCCAGCCGGGCCAGCAGCAGGGCAGAGCCGGGCCAGCAGCAGGGCAGCCGGTCAGCCGGGCCAGCAGCAGGCCAGCCGGCCAGCCGGCCAGCCGGCCAGCCGGGCCAGCAGCAGGGCAGCCGGTCAGCCGGGCCAGCAGCAGGGCAGCCGGGCCAGCCGGGCCAGCAGCCGGTCAGCCGGTCAGCCGGGCCAGCAGCAGGGCAGCCGGTCAGCCGGGCCAGCAGCAGGGCAGCCGGTCAGCCGGGCCAGCAGCAGGGCAGCCGGTCAGCCGGGCCAGCAGCAGGGCAGCCGGTCAGCCGGGCCGGCAGCAGGGCAGCCGGGCCAGCCGGGCCAGCAGCAGGGCAGCCGGTCAGCCGGGCCAGCAGCAGGGCAGCCGGGCCAGCCGGGCCAGCAGCAGGGCAGCCGGTCAGCCGGGCCAGCAGCAGGGCAGCCGGTCAGCCGGGCCAGCAGCAGGGCAGCCGGTCAGCCGGGCCAGCAGCAGGGCAGCCGGCCAGCCGGGCCAGCAGCAGGGCAGCCGGTCAGCCGGGCCAGCAGCAGGGCAGCCGGTCAGCCGGGCCAGCAGCAGGGCAGCCGGTCAGCCGGGCCAGCAGCAGGGCAGCCGGTCAGCCGAGCCAGCAGCAGGGCAGCCGGTCAGCCGGGCCAGCAGCAGGGCAGCCGGTCAGCCGGGCCAGCAGCAGGGCAGCCGGTCAGCCGGGCCAGCAGCAGGGCAGCCGGTCAGCCGGGCCAGCAGCAGGGCAGAGCCAGGTCAGCCGGGCCAGCAGCAGGGCAGCCGGTCAGCCGGGCCAGCAGCAGGGCAGAGCCAGGTCAGCCGGGCCAGCAGCAGGGCAGCCGGTCAGCCGGGCCAGCAGCAGGGCAGCCGGTCAGCCGGGCCAGCAGCAGGGCAGCCGGTCAGCCGGGCCAGCAGCAGGGCAGCCGGTCAGCCGGGCCAGCAGCAGGGCAGCCGGTCAGCCGGGCCAGCAGCAGGGCAGCCGGTCAGCCGGGCCAGCAGCAGGGCAGCCGGTCAGCCGGGCCAGCAGCAGGGCAGCCGGTCAGCCGGGCCAGCAGCAGGGCAGCCGGTCAGCCGGGCCAGCAGCAGGGCAGCCGGTCAGCCGGGCCAGCAGCAGGGCAGCCGGTCAGCCCGGCCAGCAGCAGGGCAGCCGGTCAGCCCGGCCAGCAGCAGGGCAGCCGGTCAGCCGGGCCAGCAGCAGGGCAGCCGGTCAGCCCGGCCAGCAGCAGGGCAGCCGGTCAGCCCGGCCAGCAGCAGGGCAGCAGGTCAGCCCGGCCAGCAGCAGGGCAGCAGGTCAGCCCGGCCAGCAGCAGGGCACCGACAGGCCAGCCGGTTAGCCGGGCCAGCAGCCGGTCAGCCGGGCCAGCAGCAGGGCAGCAGAGCAGACAGGCCAGCATCAGGGCGCCGACAGGCCAGCCGGTCAGCCGGCCAGCCGGCCAGCCGGGCCAGCAGCAGGGCAGCCGGTCAGCCGGGCCAGCAGCAGGGCAGCAGGGCAGACAGGCCAGCAGCAGGGCAGCAGGGCAGACAGGCCAGCAACAGGGCAGCGCCAGGCCAGCCGGGCCAGCAGCAGGGCACCGACAGGCCAGCCGGTCAGCCCGGCGAATGACACATGCCATGCTCCGCAGACGGGAAACAAACAACTCACCACATGCCGTTATGCTGATGATGACTGGGGGATTCCGGGACTCGGGAGTACGGCCTGTTTGGTCATTCCTTGCCTTTCCTACACAACTTGAGATAGTTGACTTGGTGCTCACTGGCTGCTCTCCACACGCAATGCATGCAAGCCTTCGAGAACAGCTGATCTCACGGATTCAGTCGTCCGGCTGGAGCAAGGCAATTCAACGCGTCTACCACTCCACAACCTTCTGTCATTTTTCTATCGTCCTGAATAATCGCAGTCAACCAAAAAAAGCAATCCCCAAAAAAGTATAGCTGAGCAGCAAAATATCGCATTATAACAGCAACATGCAGCACTGCCGTGCAAAGGTGAATCTACGTATGTCATTTTTTGGCCAAATATTTTTTTTTAAAATCATTCGAAAGCTTGAGTTACGGCGCATCTAATGGTTGTATCAGTTTTTCGATAAAACATGTTTTCGGAAACTTATTTTCGAACAAAGTTTTCCGAAAACACGTATGTTGCACAGTGTTCCGAACACGCAAAAGTGAAAGCACGTATGTTTGTAATGCGCGTCAAAAACACGTATGTCATGACATACGTGTTTTCTACTTTGCGCTCTGGCGCATCAGTTTTAACATACGTGTTTGTATCGGGAATTTACGAAGTGCGGAGCGGGGGTGTCTTAAAATCCGTCAAATCGGGGGTGTCTTAAGAGCCGGCGGAGTCACCGGACCAGCCGGCGGAGTCACCGGACCAGCCGGCGGAGTCACCGGACCAGCCGGCGGAGACACCGGACCAGCCGGCGGAGACACCGGACCTCATCTCACCTCACCGGACCGAGTTCTCAATGGACTCTGATTGTTCTCTACTTAACATCTCATACGTCTCTACGCCATCTTTAGATCTGGAAGCATACTCTCTTCTGGAAGTATCACCTCTATTAGAGGCGCTAGGGTTGTTTGAAGTCGCATCCAGAGACAACGTCATTCCAGCAGCCGACGAGACAAATGTCCTGAACAGCGACCCTGTTTCCGGCGACGAACGCGACCTAGGAGCGGACAATGAACGCTACCTCGGAGCTGGAGACGGACGCGACCTCGGAGCGGGCGACGAACGCTACCTCGGAGCTGGAGACGAACGCTACCTCGGAGCTGGAGACGGACGCGACCTCGGAGCTGGAGACGGACGCGACCTCAGAGCGGGCGACGAACGCTACCTTGGAGCTGGAGACGGACGCGACCTCGGAGCGGGCGACGAACGCTACCTCGGAGCTGGAGACGGACGCGACCTCGGAGCTGGAGACGGACGCGACCTCGGAGCGGGCGACGAACGCTACCTCGGAGCTGGAGACGGACGCTACCTCGGAGCTGGAGACGGACGCAACCTCGGAGCTGGAGACGGACGCGACCTCGGAGCTGGAGACGGACGCGACCTCGGAGCGGGCGACGGACGCGACCTCGGAGCTGGAGACGGACGCGACCTCAGAGCGGGCGACGGACGCGACCTCGGAGCTGGAGACGGACGCGACCTCGGAGCGGGCGACGAACGCTACCTCGGAGCTGGAGACGGACGCTACCTCGGAGCGGGCGACGAACGCTACCTCGGAGCTGGAGACGGACGCGACCTCGGAGATGGAGACAGACGCGACCTCGGAGCGGGCGACGAACGCTACCTCGGAGCTGGAGACGGACGCGACCTCGGAGCTGGAGACGGACGCTACCTCGGAGCTGGAGACGGACGCGACCTCGGAGCTGGAGACGGACGCTACCTCGGAGCTGGAGACGGACGCTACCTCGGAGCTGGAGACGGACGCGACCTCGGAGCTGGAGACGGACGCGACCTCGGAGCGGGCGACGAACGCTACCTCGGAGCTGGAGACGGACGCTACCTCGGAGCGGGCGACGAACGCTACCTCGGAGCTGGAGACGGACGCGACCTCGGAGATGGAGACAGACGCGACCTCGGAGCGGGCGACGAACGCTACCTCGGAGCTGGAGACGGACGCGACCTCGGAGCTGGAGACGGACGCTACCTCGGAGCTGGAGACGGACGCGACCTCGGAGCTGGAGACGGACGCGACCTCGGAGCTGGAGACGGACGCTACCTGTTGTTGTTGTTGTTGTGTCCTCCCTCCCGGTCCCCGCCGATGCGATGACGTAGCCACACGGCTCGTGTGGGCCGCGTAGCCGGCGGCCAAGGCCGCCAGCACGTCGTCGCGCCGTAGGTCGCGCTCCGTGGCATAGATGTTGCCCAGCGCACGGAGACGATGGCCGCACAGGCACGGGCAGCGCATCAGGATATGCGCCGGCGTGTCGGCGGCCTCCTTGCACACGAGGCGCAGGCCCGCTGGGCAGTCGGCCTCGTTGCACTGGGTGCAGTCCTCAGTCGGTCGGCATCCGATACGGTGGAGGTATTGCTCGGAGCTGGTGTCCACCGACTCCTCTCGGGTTGCGGCACGGGGGGGGGGGACAGTCCCCCATTATGGACCGATACCATCCGTCCGTCCGGCCAGCCAGCCTGCCAGCTTCTCCTGGCTTGTCACAGTTCGGGTGAGAGTGCGGACGTCGACTGGCGTCGTTATCTGAGGGAGGGAAGTCGCCTCCTTTGCCAGGACGTCAGTACTCTCGCTGCCTGGTAGGCCGCAGTGCGCCGGCACCCACTGGATGTGCACGGCGCAACTAGAAGCCTCCAGCCCACGGAGCGGCGTCCAGATTCTGAATCCCATCGCCGAGGTCTGCGCCGCCGTGCCATATCAATGGGAAATGATTGGCGAGGTCAAAAGGTCTGGATACTTTCTGACCTCAAAAGGATCCCTAAAGGAGCCCCCAATGTAAATATGTCAACCCTATTTTCCAACATCAGTATATGTCACTATTGCAAAATGGCTGAAGTTGTGTGTCTCAATCTAATCTGACATGGAATACACAAAATGATTTCAGTGATACACACTTAACGTAATTTACAAAAACGAAACCTTACAAGAACACTTTTCTAAAATCAAAGCATCCTCCAAATCAGTCCAACAATGTGTCAATATTAGGTCATCCCAAATATCTGATTTTCATTCACAATGCAAATGAAATAGGCTGATCCACGTTCATGACATAGTGTGGGGTGGTCAAATGAGGCAATGACCCCCACTAACTCGAAAACTAAAAGGCTAGAAGGACGCGAAAAAGGTGATCGAAAGCTCTCGACAAGGCAATTCGAGGTTACAACTGGCAGTTTTTGGCTCGAGTCAATATTGAGGTCACCAGAGGTCATCAAAGGTCAAATTTGCAAAGTACAGGACGTTGCTCAAGAAACCCCCAAATATCTCGGGAACTATGATAGCTACGAACAACAGAAAATAGACATCGAAAGCTCTTGAGAAATGCAATCGGCATTGGTGTCCTTAAACATTAACTCAGCCTCAGGTCAATAGTTTAGGCTACAGGTCACCAAAGGTCAAGATGGCTGTATCATACGAACTGTTGCTAGAACGCGTCTTACATTTGCACAGGCGTCCTCAGAAAATGTAAGCATCTCATTTGACCGTTTTTAGACCGATTGAATAAAGGCTGTGATTTTGATGGCGATTTTTTATATTTTTACTTTCCCTACAAATTGCAAATTTTGAACGCTTTGTGGGTGGAAAAACGGCATCCGAATTAGCTAAAATTTGGCTAAAAAGAGCGGGAGAGCGTGAGTGCGCGAGTGCGGGAGAGCGAGAGAGCGAGAGTGATAGTGCCGCGATTCGATAGTCCTGTCAGACGGGAGCGAATAGATCGAGGAATGATCAAAGCGAGAACTACGTTTCTGCACGTGCTCGTCCACAGACTATATTGGCATGCCACCGGCCCGCCGGGCTTAACAGACACTTGATAGTGTAATGGTTATCGCGTCAGATCTCAGTCATGTATGATGTAGAGCGTGTTCGAATCTCGTCACGGTGCTTCATTTTTTTTCCGATTGAAGATTTGATGAAAGTGAATATATATATATATATATATATATATATATATATATATATATATATATATATATATATATATATAAATATATATATAAATATATATATATATATATATATATATATATATATATATATATATATATATATATATATATATATATATATATATATATATATATATAAATATATATATATATATATATATATATATATATATATATATATATATATATATATATATATATATATATATATATATATATATATATATATATATATATATATATATATATATATATATATATATATATATATATATATATATATATATATATATATATATATATATATATATATATATATATATATATATATATATATATATATATATATATATATATATATATATATATATATATATATATATATATATATATATATATATATATATTGCCTACTTCGCCTACTTCGCTGGATTTGCGTGCATTAAATTAATCTCATTTAATGTACTTACTTAAATATTAATGCGTCGCCTTTACCCCGTTAAATACACGAAATATTCCACGCTGGATATATACATGTTATACGTGACTACGCACGGGCTGAGTGGGTAAAAGGCTCGGCCGGTGATGTTTGCCTACTTTGCTGGATCTGCGTGTATTAAATTAATATCATTTAATCTACTTACTTAAATATTAATGCGTCGCCTTTACCCCGTTAAAACACGAAATATTCCGGACTGGGATACCTACATCCGTGTACTGCTGTGCCGGTCCCGGTTGTGCGTCAGTTTTATCGAAAAGTTGCTCTTGAGCAGGTCTCCCCATGTGCAAAAAGGCTGTGTCACAGGGATGGACAAAAGGGTAAAATTTCCTCTCCCTTTACCCGCGAAATGCGCATCCGTGACGATATTTGAATCCGGTGATGTTGTTGCAGTGACTAAAATGTACCTTGTTGATTTTTTATTAAAAAATGATTAGAGGCTGGAGCTAAAAATTAAGTGCCTGAAATCCGAGGCGAAACTCAAACTAAGGGTAGGTTATAGGTTTCGGTGGAGTCTTTAGGCCCTACCAATCATTTTCGTAAAACGACACCCCTGGTTTTCTCCATACATAAATATCCGGTGACGATAATATACATTATAAGAAGCCATACAAGAAGAAGAGTGTTGTTGTTCCTGACCCTCTCTTCGAGAGATGCGACATACATGTTTAACCTCGCTTGAAATGACATACGTGCTTTCACCTTTGCCGAACATGATTGGATGGGACAAATTTCGACCCGGTAAAAAAACGTTCTTGAATGACAGGAAATATATACAAAGTCTATAATTAAATATATGCTCATTAGATGCGCAGCGCTTGGGAGATTCCATTAGTATAACATTTTCCCCGATACGCCACTTGTTGGGCGAATTATTACGTAAAACAGAAAATCGTCTCTCCTGAACATTTTTGTTTTACGACAAATCGTGACATACGTGGATTCACCTTTGCGCGGCAGAGCAAGACACCACGCAAGAATCATACGGACATAGGCGTAACCACCTTCCGAAAGTAGGTGCGGACGGAGGTACTTTTTAAGTCGATTATTTCCATGCAACGCCCATAGGCGTAATGTTAAAATCCGAAAATGTTACTGGGGACTGATCCTCAGTGACCCCCGTGGTGGTTACGCGCCTGCATGCGGACTTGAATAAGCGTCGCAGCAGGGGTATTTACTGCGTTGCCTGTCACTCGAGATGCTCTGTGGCGACGGTGGTCGACCGGCCGAGCGAGCAACGGCCATGCCATGCATCTCCGACAGTACTCGGCAGGCGGCAAACACACGAGTACACGACAAAAACGGTGCCGTAGGAGGGGGCGGTCATCAACACACACACAGGCCACAGCACACACACACACACACACACCAACACACAGGCAGTGCGTGCAGAGGGAGCACACACGACGCACAAGGTGCGGACGCACCACTATCGGCCGGGCCAGGGCCTGAGCCGGGCCCGTCGTCAGAGGGCCGAGGCGACTCCCCGCTCGGCTGCGGGCTGGCACTGGTCGAGTCTGTGCAGGACATATCCGCTCCCGTCAGACCTCGCTGACACCTCCGTGCTCAGACAAGACACCATACACGCACACACAGACAGACATACCACCCGACAGACAGACACACCACACACGCGACAGACAGACACACCACACACCCGACAGACAGACACACCACACACGCGACAGACAGACACACCACACACGCGACAGACAGACACACCACACACGCGACAGACAGACACACCACACACGCGACAGACAGACACACCACACACGCGACAGACAGACACACCACACACGCGACAGACAGACACACCACACACGCGACAGACAGACACACCACACACGCGACAGACAGACACACCACACACGCGACAGACAGACACACCACACACGCGACAGACAGACACACCACACACGCGACAGACAGACACACCACACACGCGACAGACAGACACACCACACACGCGACAGACAGACACACCACACACGCGACAGACAGACACACCACACACGCGACAGACAGACACACCACACACGCGACAGACAGACACACCACACACGCGACAGACAGACACCACACACGCGATAGACAGACACACCACACACGCGACAGACAGACACACCACACACGCGACAGACAGACACACCACACACGCGACAGACACACACACCACACACGCGACAGACAGACACACCACACGCGCGACAGACAGACACACCACACACGCGACAGACAGACACACCACACACGCGACAGACACACACACCACACACACGACAGACAGACACACCACACACGCGACAGACAGACACACCACACACGCGACAGACACACACACCACACACGCGACACACACACACACCACACACGCGACAGACAGACACACCACACACGCGACAGACAGACACACCACACACGCGACAGACAGACACACCACACACGCGACAGACAGACACACCACACACGCGACAGACAGACACACCACACACGCGACAACGTACGCAAGCCACTCCCACGGCTCAGCCTTCCGGACACAGCAGACAACCACTGTCAGTAAGGGGCCATCCCCGCTCTCTTCCCATCTCTACTCCTCTCCCTCATCCCGCACGCTGGACCCGGCCACTCCCACGGCTCAGCCTCCCGTCCGCAGCAGACAACCACTGTCAGTAAGGGGCCATCCCCCCGCTCTCTCCCCATCTCTACTCCTCTCCCTCATCCCGCACGCTGGACCCGGCCACTCCCACGGCTCAGCCTCCCGTCCGCAGCAGACAACCACTGTCAGTAAGGGGCCATCCCCGCCGCTCTCTTCCCATCTCTACTCCTCTCCCTCATCCCGCACGCTGGACCCGGCCACTCCCACGGCTCAGCCTCCCGTCCGCAGCAGACAACCACTGTCAGTAAGGGGCCATCCCCGCTCTCTTCCCATCTCTACTCCTCTCCCTCATCCCGCACGCTGGACCCGGCCACTCCCACGGCTCAGCCTCCCGTCCGCAGCAGACAACCACTGTCAGTAAGGGGCCATCCCCCCCGCTCTCTCCCCATCTCTACTCCTCTCCCTCATCCCGCACGCTGGACCCGGCCACTCCCACGGCTCAGCCTTCCGTCCGCAGCAGACAACCACTGTCAGTAAGGGGCCATCCCCGCTCTCTTCCCATCTCTACTCCTCTCCCTCATCCCGCACGCTGGACCCGGCCACTCCCAAGGCTCAGCCTCCCGTCCGCAGCAGACAACCGCTGTCAGTAAGGGGCCATCCCCCCCCGCTCTCTCCCCATCTCTACTCCTCTCCCTCATCCCGCACGCTGGACCCGGCCACTCCCACGGCTCAGCCTCCCGTCCGCAGCAGACAACCACTGTCAGTAAGGGGCCATCCCCCCGCTCTCTCCCCATCTCTACTCCTCTCCCTCATCCCGCACGCTGGACCCGGCCACTCCCACGGCTCAGCCACCCGGACACAGCAGACAACCACTGTCAGTAAGGGGCCATCCCCCCCGCTCTCTCCCCATCTCTACTCCTCTCCCTCATCCCGCACGCTGGACCCGGCCACTCCCACGGCTCAGCCTCCCGTCCGCAGCAGACAACCACTGTCAGTAAGGGAACATCCCCCCCCCGCTCTCTCCCCATCTCTACTCCTCTCCCTCATCCCGCACGCTGGACCCGGCCACTCACACGGCTCAGCCTGCCGT
Source organism: Chirona hameri (assembly GCA_036785665.1). Classification (NCBI taxonomy): domain Eukaryota; kingdom Metazoa; phylum Arthropoda; class Thecostraca; order Balanomorpha; family Balanidae; genus Chirona; species Chirona hameri. Next base: position 9,834 of record JAXIVJ010007558.1, read on the forward strand.
CCGCAGCATGCATCCCGCCCTGCACCCAGCCTTCAGCGGCGCAGCGGGCTGGTCTGTTCTAACCACGGCCGGTTAACCGCTGTGACTGAACACTGCCTAAACACGTCCTCTGGGGCGCGGCGCTAAGCGGCTTGTTCCCATCGCCACACGCCGCCAACTGACCTGAGTCGCCGCCAACTGACCTTCTCAGGCCAAATGGACCGCCGAGGCTGAGACACCCGGCCAGGGAACTGGATGACGCAAGGTTAGCGATTCCCTGGGGCTGCGGCGGCGGCGCGGCCGGCCCAGCCACAGTTGGTTGGGGGTTCTGGGAGAGAGGGTTGAAGGCAACTAGCCAATCAGAGAGTGCGTTATAGGAGTGTCGGGATGAGACGAGACCGGGGAATGGCGCGGATCGAGACGGAGCGGTGACGTCATGCACGATATGAGGACAGTTTTATGCAGCCGAATCAATGCAAATCCCAAATATTCGTAATTCCCTAGTTTCTGCCTTATGAGACACACCGCTGGTGTTCGTGCTTGGCGGCTGCGGCTCGTGGCGGCCCGACAATGCCTGCAGACGACCTCGAGGCCGGCCTTGGGTTGGGCACCAAGGTAGTTGGCCAGGACACTCCCTGGGATTGGCCTCCGTCCGACTCAGACGTGATCAGATAGTCGAATTTTCAGCTTATTTTGTGCGCACTAATTTTGTTAGTGAGACTAGGTGAACAACCTATCGCCGTCCTTTGCCTAGCCACCCACCTCCTAATTGGTTACTCTGTGTACGCCTCCTCGCTTTTTACTCTTTAGACACACCGTTCAAGAAGCAACAGATACCTCCACACGGGATTGGTTTTTCCTTGTATCCTATACTGGCATGCTCCGTCAGACGGTGTTCAAGCAGACAGTACCTTCCATTCCGGGCCCAAATACCGTTTGACCTTGGCGGGCATGGCCGCCAGAGGAACCACAGAACAGCAAGGCAGACATCACCGGACGGCGGCGCATTAGTCAGTATATACAAACAGAGCCAGAACAGAACACGCCAGGACATCCCAGGTGAGCAGTACCGTACCGATCAACAGGGCAGGACCGGTGGCGTGTGGCGACGAGCGACTGAGGGTCGTCTCCGAGCACTGACCCGGGCCAACCTCATCCCAGTTCCCACCCTTTCCCGCCCTGCCACACCCCACCCACCTCACCCAAACCCGCCACAGCTCGCCTCGGCGAGACGGCTGGCGGGCGGGCGGGCGTCTCGACAGACAATAACGGTACACGCGGCGCGGCGACCCGTACCTGGCCTCACCCCAGCCCCGCCCCACCTCGCCTCAGCCTCGACCCGGCTCCCACCTCCTCCCTCCTCCCCTCACACCACCCAGCGACTGACCTGCGTTGACCCGCTGTAGGTCGGCGGGCGTGGCGCTGCCGACGGACCGCGCGGCGCCGGCCACCATGTCCGTCTCCATCGCGCCCACCGCCTCGCTCACGTCCATGGCACTCATGGCGGCGCTCTCTCGCTCTCTCGCTCTCTCGCCCGCTGTCTCACGCGCGACTGCGGCTGCGGCTGCGGTGCGCGGCGCTCGGGAGGCGCTCGCTCTCTCTAGGCGCCGCCGAGTCTGCGGCGGCCGGTGTGAGGCTGTGTGGGCGGCCGTCTCAGCTGTCGGGCCGGGCACGGCGGCCGGCCGGCTCGGTGCTGTAGAGCGAGGCCTGCAGGCCCATCTCCTCCCGCGTCACACCGTTACCCAGCGGCAGGAGAGAGGTGGAGATGAGAGACGATTGTAGATCAGTGGAGACACGGGTCACCTGGAGACAGGAGGAGAACGGTGTTAGAGGTGCAGCACAAACACACACACACTGGCCATCCGAACACAGCAGCAGGACGGCGCGTCAGGTATGCGCGCACGCGCACGCGCACGCGCACGCGCACGCGCACGCACACGCACACGCACACGCACACGCACACGCACACGCACACGCACACGCACACGCACACACACACACACACACACACACACACACACACACACACACACACACACACACACACACACACACACACACACACACACACACACACACACACACACGCACACACGCACACACGCACACACGCACACACACACACACACACACACACACACACACACACACACACACGTCGCAGCTAGCACCAGACGACGCGCACGGTACCACTCTCTATGCAGCAGCTGTCGGAGCGGCGCCAGAGGAGACAGCAGAGGGGACCAGCCGTCCCCCGGGCGTGGTCCCTGTCCCCACCACCCGCCGGACGTCGGCGGCGTCACCGATAGCACCTGGAGCGAGCCGCCAACCGCCAGCGAAGGTCAGACGTGCCAGGTGTGGCCCACGTGCGGCGCCTGCCTGCTACAAAGTCCCGTCCCGTCCTGTCCTGTCCTGTCCTGTCCTGTCCCGTCCCGTCCCGTCCTGTCCTGTCCTGTCCTGTCCTGTCCTGTCCTGTCCTGTCCTGTCCTGTCCTGTCCTGTCCTGTCCTGTCCTGCCCCGTCCTGTCCCGTGCCGTGCCGTGCCGTCCCGTCCCGCACCACACCGTGCCGTGCCCCGGACTGTCTCCGGGACACAGAGCCCGGACTGCCCCCCTCAGTTCAACATCGGCACGGCGGCCGGTGCCGGGGCTCGCTGAAAGACGACATCGAAGACTGCGGCGGCGGCTCACCGACGACAAACAGCACCGGCTGCGAGCGGGCCGACCGCACACCAACACAATATCACGCACACAGCTCTGACAGCACAACCATGGACCTAGAACACAAGGGCTCCGACCCTAGGGAACCAAGGCAGTATTCCCAATGGCAATACTGCGAGGGCGGCAGCGGTATGGACTATAAAATTATATCAGTCATCTCGGCCAAAGTCATCATCGCTGTGCAATGTTTTGCGACGGAGATATATAACCATAACACAATCACTCAACAGCAATATAAGTGACAGTTCCGGAAGGAAAATATGTGCTTCTCAGCCCAGCGGAGGGTGACAGCAGCGTTGTTAGAACATGTTTGGCGGCGACGGCGGTTAGGTTGGAGACAAAAAACACCGGGGCTACATCGGCCGTGATCGACACAATCGCGTTCCGACAGAGTCCCCACCTGATCGGCCGCACGGTTACACCACCGGAGCCCCTCCTGGCATCCGACCACTGCTGACTGACCGCTGACCGCTGACCGCTGACCGCTGACCACTGCTGACTGACCGCCGACCACTGACCACTGACCACTGGCCGCCCCTGACCACTGACCGCCGATCACTGGCGGTGCCGGCGCGTGTGCCGGCGCCACTGAGCCGTCCCGCAGAGCACGCGGCTCAGACACGGTCGGGGACGGCCGGCGGGGCGGCAGGGCGCCGCGTCGGGGCGCAGCCAGGCCCCCGATCGACCGGAACCGGGGCAGCCACCCTTCCACACCCCCTCCCCACCCCACCCACACCGCCAGGTCCCTAAATCGCTCACTGTGGCACGGATGAGGGTTGCAACACTTGGCTGAGAAGGGCACATGAAGGACAAAGATCACACGGGTCTGGAAAATGCTGACGTTGGTCGTAATTTATGGTCACTAAAAAATGAACAAATTGAAGTACAATTTTGGACGAAAAAATAGATCACACAGTAAAACACAGCGAGTATAGATAATTTTCACTTTCACTCAAGGACAATACGTTCGTGTTCGTGTACGTTTTCAATACGTGTGCATATACGTTTGATAGGACAGTCGGTGAACAACTGGTACAATAAGGTTGCCTTTTTATTCTCAAAACTTCGCACAAATTTTGAAGCCACTTTATTAAAAAATAAGCATCTTTCAGCTTCGATCCAGCCAATATAGCAATTGTATACCATTTATAGTTAATGCTTCAGCCATACGTGATACAACTGATGTGATAAAACTTTGAAGCCGCAAAACACAAAAACAAACTAGTAATGCAAAACCTAAACTTTAACTTAAAAAGAGAAAAGAGTCTCGACTTGACATTGAACAAGTTATTTATCCAGCACATAATATTTGTATTTATATTTGTATTTGTATTTATTGATAAATCACCAACAGGCACAAAGCCCGGTTACAGGCGAAGTCAGGAGATTAAACTATGACTATTCGATATTCGATATTCGATATATTCGAGATGCCTGGCTGCATCCACTATCCAGCTCAAGTCAAACTCATGTGCTAATATGGCTCTAGTAAATTGATGCCAGTGATGGTTTGGCTTTACAGGTTGCATATTTGTTTGGTAGCTAATATCAAAACGTCCGTATTATATACAGTAATGAGGTTCAGAGAGGTCAAACAAAAACGCCATTGAGACACTTGAGCAGCAGTGACATACAAAAGCCCAGACAATCGCCTGCTTAAGGTCAATATAAATCTAACCAAAGCGAAAATGCTTCCACCGAGTCCCACATTTGTCGTAATGATCGAGGTTCACGGGCGCACCGACTACAAGTCATACGGCTCCCATCTCAGCATTTGTCATCAGCGGACCGCATCATTCACATCGTCAATATAGCCATGACTCATGTTCTGAGCTGGAGAACAAACCCCTCTATTCCGAGAGCGGTGCTCGCGCTGCACCAAGACAGTCACCCTGTGCGCGCGTTTTTTAAGTAGCACCACCTGCACTAGCTTAACTAGCGAGCTTATCCAATGTGTCAGCAGCGTGACCATTGCCCGTTAACTTCCTAAGCATCCGAATGGGACGAGCGCCAAACAATCGCCTGCCTACGGAAGGTTCATTACAAATAAATAGGTAGGTTCGAACGAACCTACTGTAGGTAGGTCCGAATATGTTCGGAACAACCTGTTCGAGCGCGCTGGGCTAGCCGTCCCCACCCCCCGCGCCATGGGCTCCACCACCTCGCGTGGCGGCCTCGGCATGACAGCAGGGTCACCTCACACCGACGATCGATGTCAGGAGGGTGGGCCGACCAGCCCCCGCAGTGAATCACCCCCTCCAGAGTGGGGTCATGGTGTGTATGTCTGTGTGTGTGTGTGGGGGGGGGGGGATGTGGGTGTTTCTGTGAGGGGTGTGTGATTCACAGGACCGGGGATCGATCCCCTCCTGAGTCAGCCCGCCACTGCTGCTGCTGCTGCAGCGTGATGGACCGGTGGTGGACGGCGAGCGTCCCGACAGAACGACACACACCCCGCTACGTCCAGTCATGCCCTACAGTGACAGCCGCCACGGGCCATAGTCGCCGCCGCCGCTGCACTACGCAGTGCACATCTATCGCGTCACCGCCACCGTCTCCCCTCGGACGCTGCACGCAGCGGCGGGGCGGCGGGGCGGCGGCAGATGAGAAGGCGTCAGAGCATATGACTCAGGGGCAGCCCCGTCGGCTCGGCTCGGTTCGCAGCTCCGAGCTCCGGCGGCCGGGAGAGAGTAGCGCGTCGCGGAGCTGTCCGGCTGTGTCACTATGCCGCCGCCGGGCTGACCGAGGTCTGACTCACTCACAGTCGCCGTGTCAGTCATGATATACCGTCGACGCTGACGATGTCAGGCCGGCTCGCTGCCGGCCGCCGCAGGACACTGCCGTTCGCAGGCAGTAGCATCATTGGCAGGGTTAGTGGGACGGTGCTGTGATACGCCCTCTGCATCCCGCTCACCCTACACGGCTCTCTGTCTGTCCGCCGCAGGACACTGCCGTTCACAGGCAGTAGCAGCATTGGCAGGGTTAGTGGGACGGTGCTGTGATACGCCCTCTGCATCCCGCTCACCCTGCACGGCTCTCTGTCTGTCCGCCTCACTCCAGCCTAGCCCCCAGCCCGCCTCCCCGACCTCCGCCTCTCTGTCGCTCTGCCGCTCTGCTGGCTGACCGCCGCCGCCCGCCACTGTCCAGTGTCCGCTCCTGGCGACCTGCATTTCGGCCTCCCTGCCTCCCTCCACTGGCAAATCCAAGGGGCGGCAGGGGCAAACGCCCCCCCCCCCTTCCAAGCTCGGCAGGGGCGGCAATACAAATTAGCCCCCCCCCCCCCAACAAAAAATCCGCTGAAACTGGCGGTGAAAAATGGGTACTGCCTGCGAAAAATAACTTGTGAAATAAATACTTATTTTTTGCCTCGTTCGTGTTTTCTCTATTTGTTAGCATTTGGTAGCAGTAGGGATAGGGAAAGTGGCGCGTCTGACGCTATTTTGGAGTGATTCACAACCAATGTAAGTTATAATTTTACACGCAGCGTCGGCAGCCCTTGGTCTCCTGCTGCCTGCTGGGGTGGCAGAGGAGCAAGTGAGTGAATTTCCTTGCATAGGTACCTATGTTGTGTGGAATACGTCTACTAGTATTAAGTAGGGTAATTAGGTTCAGTTATATAAAACAAATTCCAATGTTCTTCTTTTTGTAGCTGGGGCATTCACGACAAATCGACAAAAAAAAGAAGAAGTGCAAAATGACACCGTCATGTCACCGATATTGACCAAAATTGGTACCTGGGGCGCTAAAGCGAGCTGTGAAAGTTGTATTGCAATGCAAGCAGTGGTTCCGGAGATAATGCCTCGGACATTTGTATAAGGTCACGGTGCAGGTCTTTGTCAGCCCATATGGCGGGGAATTTATGAAGCAACATATATGTATTATATGTCATTATAATAGCAATGAGCTATTTTATAACATAGTGATGTTGATTTTTTCATTTTCGAAAATTTCCAATTTAGTACATTTTCGAAATTTACAACTTTTTTGGATGCCTTTTCTCAAACCTGTTCTAATTTTTCGCTATGCTATTATTACGTGTAAGGACGTGTCAATTAAGTGCAAAAATAAATTGAGGGATATTTGCCTCCAAATATCTCAAATTGTCATTTTACATGCTAATTTATTAAAAAAAATGTTATTCGCTAATAACTTTTGACTGAATAAAACTAGAATGGTACGGTAAACGTCATTTTACTGTTCTCATCAAGACGAGTTGAATGCTCTGCAGCATGACCTCTTTCTGGACATTGATGACCTTGACTTTAAATTTCAAAGTTAGTACTTTTTGAAATTTTGAATATTTTTTGGATACCAAGCCAAATGTATTTCCTATTAATGGCATAGGCGTACACAAGGGGGGGGGGGGGGAAACGGGGCAATTGCCCCTCTGAAGGTCTGTACGTGCCCCCTTTGGTTTAAAATGAATGTTTTTTATTTTTTTAAAGAGAAAATTGTGAAAATATGCCCTTTTAAAAATATAGTGGGCCAAATCCGGTGAGTTTTTTTTTGGTGGGGGTACTTAATGCCCCTGAGCAAAAATTGCCCCTCCCGGAGTGAATCCTGGGTACGCTACTGATTAATTACTTTATTATTGTTGAGTGTAAAGAAGTGACGTTTAAACAGACAAATAAAATTGATGGTATTGATGGTTTTGTATCTTCAAATATGCTAAATTGCATTAATTCATTTTATGTTATTTTTGTGAAATATGTTATTCCCCAATACCTTTTGACTGAATAAAGATAAAAAGGTAAAATGGACACCATTTTGTTATCTTCGTCAAGACGCGTTGAATGATATGCAGTATGACCTCTTTCTAACATTTGGTGACCTTCACCTAAGGGCAATGTCAAGGTTCAAGGTTAGGTTTCCAATTGTGGCCTATGTGGCGATATTATATATCTTAAAACTTGTTATGTTGCGAGGAATTCGATTGTGCTTAAATAACACCTGATCGTCAATGTCAACTTTTGAATTTATTTTAATTTGAATGTCGAATAGCAACTTCATAACTTCCTTCTCGGTGTAAAGAAAGCCCGAAAATGTCTTAGTTTGCTCAATCCTCAACGATCCAATCATCAAACATCATCAATTGCCAATCATCAAAGATCGCGCAATTATTTTAATACCAATTAATTCCTATCTTCAAGACTAGTTCAAAGATATATAACATCGCCGTGTATGTCAAATTTGGAACGGCGACCTTGCGCCGTGACCTTGACCTTAGGTCAAGGTCATCGAATGTCAGAAAGAGGTCATGTTGTAGCTGCACAGCATTCAACGCGTCTTGATGATACAAACAAAATGACGTTTACCGTGCCCTTCTAGCTTTATTCAGTCAAAAGTTATTAGCGAATAACTTATTGTATATAAAATAGCATGTAAAATGGAAAAATTTGAGATATTTGGAGGCAAATATCCATCAACTTTATTTTTGCACTTGACACGTCCTTACACGTAAGAATAACATAGCGAAAAATTAGAAACACGTTTGATAGTACGATAGTACAAATGATCGAGCTTTGCTGATGCTGCGTGGTCGTATTCCGCATCACAAGGCGGGAAGGGTGTTGTAGTGAGCGTTACTTATCAGTTAGCATAGCCAGGAGAAGCCACTTTGTGTTCATACGATAGTAAACATAAATTTGCATTACTCTTTTATTTGAAAAGGTCTATTGTGGTCTGTGGATTCGAATACCAAAACAATGTGACCAACCTGAACCCAAGTCCGCAAAAGAGAAACAAATGGGGGTACCTTTTAGGTCATATGGAGGCCCATGGGACTCAGGACCCGGAAGGCCCCCGTGAAATTAGTCCCCCCTCCATATTGGAAGGCTGGATCCACCAGTGCCTCCCTCCCCGCCTCCGCGCAAGCTCTGCTGACCACCTCCCTCCCTCCAGCTTGCCAGCCTGCCTCTAGCCCACCGCCCTGTCACCGTCTCTGACTCACCGCCTCCCCCGGTCCGCTCCTGGCGCCCTGTCTCACTCCCTCCGCCTGCCTACCTCCCAGTCTCCTCCCAGCCTACCTTGTGCCTCCCTTCCTCCTTACACCTACCCGTCTCCCCGCCAGCTCTGCTGACCGCCGCCCTGCTTCCGCGCCTCCCTCCTGCCAGCTCCGCTGACCGCCTCCTTGCTTCCGCGCCTCCCTGCCGCCAGCTCCGCTGACCGCCGCCCTGCTTCCGCGCCTCCCTGCCGCCAGCTCTGCTGACCGCCTCCTTGCTTCCGCGCCTCCCTCCTGCCAGCTCCGCTGACCGCCGCCCTGCTTCCGCGCCTCCCTCCTGCCAGCTCCGCTGACCGCCTCCTTGCTTCCGCGCCTCCCTGCCGCCAGCTCCGCTGACCGCCGCCCTGCTTCCGCGCCTCCCTGCCGCCAGCTCCGCTGACCGCCGCCCTGCTTCCGCGCCTCCCTGCCGCCAGCTCTGCTGACCGCCTCCCTGCTTCCGCGCCTCCCTCCTGCCAGCTCCGCTGACCGCCGCCCTGCTTCCGCGCCTCCCTGCCGCCAGCTCCGCTGACCGCCGCCGGGCCGCCCGCCACGGTCCGCTCCTGGCGCTCTGCATTCCAGTCGAGCCCGGGACCAGTTTGTGACGCCCGCGGCACCCCACCCAGCCGGCAGCCGGCGCACAACTCAACGGTCCAGCCCACAGCAGCTATAGGTGCTGAGCTGAGTCCAGCCGGCGCACAACTCAACGGTCCAGCCCACAGCAGCTATAGGTGCTGAGCTGAGTCCAGCCGGCGCACAACTCAGACGGCCCAGCCGGGCAGCAAGCATAGGTGCTGAGTCCAGCCAGCAGCTACATGCGCTGAGTCCAACCAGCCAGCCGATACAGACTCCTGAGTCCAGCCAGTAGCTGACACAGACTCCTCAGTCCAACCAGCAGACAATACAGACTCCTGAGTCCAGTCCGGCGCCGACACAGACTTTGGAGTCCAGCGAGTAGCTGATACAGACTCCTGACCTGAGTCCAACCAGCAGACAATACATACTCCTGAGTCCAGTCCGGCGCCGAAACAGACTTTGGAGTCCAGCGAGTAGCTGATACAGACTCCTGACCTGAGTCCAACAAGCAGACAATACATACTCCTGAGTCCAGTCCGGCGCCGACACAGACTTTGGAGTCCAGCGAGTAGCTGATACAGACTCCTGACCTGAGTCCAACCAGCAGAGACTCCTGAGTACAGTCCGGCGCTGACACAGACTTTGGATTCCAGCGAGTAGCTGATACAGACTCCTGACCTGAGTCCAACCAGCATACAATAAAGACTCCTGAGTCCAGTCCGGCGCCGACACAGACTTTGGAGTCCAGCGAGTAGCTGATACAGACTCCTGACCTGAGTCCAACCAGCAGACAATACAGACTCCTGAGTCCAGTAGGCGCCGACACAGACTTGAGTCCAGCGAGTAGCTGATACAGACTCCTGACCTGAGTCCAACCAGCATACAATAAAGACTCCTGAGTCCAGTCCGGCGCCGACACAGACTTTGGAGTCCAGCGAGTAGCTGATACAGACTCCTGACCTGAGTCTAACCAGCATACAATAAAGACTCCTGAGTCCAGTCCGGCGCCGACACAGACTTTGGAGTCCAGCGAGTAGCTGATACAGACTCCTGACCTGAGTCCAACCAGCAGACAATACAGACTCCTGAGTCCAGTCCGGCGCCGACACAGACTTGAGTCCAGCGAGTAGCTGATAAAGACTCCTGACCTGAGTCCAACCAGCATACAATACAGACTCCTGAGTACAGTCCGGCGCCGACACAGACTTTGGAGTCCAGCGAGTAGCTGATACAGACTCCTGACTGAGTCCAACCAGCAGAGACTCCTGAGTCCAGTCCGGCGCTGACACAGCCACCAAACTTTCGACACATCTCGTAATCCAAAACTCCCATTAACCCCACCGCCACCGCTCCGGACGGACCCCACGCGCCCGACAAAGCCGCTCCGTCGTCTGCGCCGGTCCTCGCGTCTTCCAAGGGCGCCTTTGAGGCTCGGAGATCCGCCCACAGGGAGGAGGCGTGCGTTCAAAGACCCGGCCGGCCGGCCGCCGTCCCCCTCGGCACGTGCGGACGGCCGGCGTACCTTGGCCCGGAACAAAGGGCACCCATTGATCGGCGCAGCGGCGCGGCAGCGGGGCGACCTTGAGAGGCCAGCGGACATCTGCCAGCGCCCCGCAGCACCGGCAGGGGTAGCAGCACCAGCGACAGCACCGGCAGGGATAGCAGCGGCAGCAGCAGCGGTAGCAGCAACAGCTGAGAAACCGACCAGGAAGGCCACAACAGGACACCGCTCCCGACACAGGATATAAAGGCAACGCTGGCACAGCTGGGTTCAGGACATGCGCGAGAGTTCCCACTTCCGGACGAGACAATCCTCGCGCGGTGCCTGGCCGAGCAGTATCCCGGCAAACTGAGACCAGCGGACACCAGAATACCAGGAGCTAAGGCAGTCTGGTGAGGATTATACAGACACTGAGAGACGGGACTCTGCCGACAGGACTCTGCCGACAGGACTCTGTACACTGAGAGACGGGACTCTACCGACAGGACTCTGTACACTGAGAGACGGGACTCTGCCGACAGGACTCTGTACACTGAGAGACGGGACTCTGCCGACAGGACTCTGTACACTGAGAGACGGGACTCTTCCGACAGGACTCTGTACACTGAGAGACGGGACTCTTCCGACAGGACTCTGTACACTGAGAGACGGGACTCTGCCGACAGGACTCTGTACACTGAGAGACGGGACTCGCCGACAGGACTCTGTACACTGAGAGGCGGGACTCTGCCGACAGGACTCTGTACACTGAGAGACGGGACTCTGCCGACAGGACTCTGTACACTGAGAGACGGGACTCTGCCGACAGGACTCTGTACACTGAGAGACGGGACTCTGCCGACAGGACTCTGTACACTGAAAGACGGGACTATGCCGACAGGACTCTGTACACTGAGAGACGGGACTCTGCCGACAGGACTCTGTACACTGAGAGACGGGACTCTTCCGACAGGACTCTGTACACTGAGAGACGGGACTCTGCCGACAGGACTCTGTACACTGAGAGACGGGACTCTGCCGACAGGACTCTGTACACTGAGAGACAGGACCCGAGATGCCGGCAAGAGGCTGTCCTTTGGGGGGGGGGGGGGGGCGGGCGTGCCTATTCGTTTCCAGCTAATGTGCCCCTGACGGACACGAGCCACCTATCAGGGACCCCCTGTCTGGCACCAGGGCCCCCATATTCAGTACCGTACCACTACCCGGGGGCCCCCTGACCGACAGAGGGGTTACTCATTGTCTCAGGGGCCCCGCCCCCGAGTGGCGCAAGAGGCCCCTTGTATCCGCCCCTGGGGGCCCCCAGGTAGGATAAATTTAGGATACAAAATACCTAATACAATGGTTTAAAATGCACCCCAACCCCTTCAAAACAAAGTGGACCAAATCCGGTGAGTTAAACAAATTGGGGTAGGTAGGTTAGGCCCTCGATTTGTAATAGGCCTTTTCAGGGGCCTGTACAAATTTCCATGGGTCCAGTCGTCGCTCCAGGGGCCCTGGTCGTTCATCCATGAATCCCCAGATGCTCCGTCTTTGGAAATATATTTGGCGTATCTTTGGAAATAGGGCTCTTCGGGCCCTATTTCCAAAGGGGCACATACGACCAAGGGGCACGTACGGACCTTCGGGGGGGGGGGGGCAATTGCCCCCCCCCCCCTCGGGTACGCCTATGGGTAAAACATTTACCACAAACCAACAAAATTGCCTACATTTGATCTCAAACTCAAGAAAGAAAACAAAGTTCGATTATTTTATTTCCATTTTACACTTGAACATGATTCAAGGAAACAATTCCTTTTGATGAACATTAGTAGGTGTGACTTTTAAAACAAATCGGGTTTAGAAAAAGTGTTTAATGTGAATCACTCCATATATATTTTATTATCAAAATATTGAAGTCAGTTCCACCACACGTAACTTCAACTTAAGAAGCCACTCGCTAAAAATGGCTTTAAGCCTAAGCCGATGAGTTTCGAGTTTGCGAACCACAGAGCTAAGGCCGAACCCAATGGTTTTGAGCTTGACAAATACCAAGCTAACGCCGAAGTCAAGAAGAAATGCGACTTGGAAAAGCAGAATTCGCAGCCAACGCAGACATCGTCACCACGTCTACATCTACAAGCGAGGTGAGTTTTAAAAGACAAACTGTGGACGTTTATTTTCAAGAAACGAGCTGCCAACATGGCCAAGGTGGTCGAAGATCCTTTATGCTCGATATTTAAACCTTGGCTCGGCTCAACTCAGCTCAGCTCAGCTCAGCTCAGCTCAGCCCTGCTCGGCTTGGCCCAGCTCAGCTGGACTCGGCTCGACTCGACTCGGCCTGTCTCCGCCCGCCTCGACTCAGCTCGGCCCGGCTCGGCTCGCCGCTCCAGCTCAGCTCAGCCAGGCGGCCATTTTCCGCGTCCGACCGGCGGCGGCGGCGGCGGCGGTGGCGGGTTGATGACACGGCGGTCGGCAGCCGCGCCGTCTGCCGAGCCCGCCGCCGCCGCCGCCGCCACGTCATCCGAGGCCCGACAGCACGGACCGCACCGCCACCGCGCCGCTAGAGCTGCCGGTTCGGCCCGCTCGGCCCGCAGTCACCTCGGTCACCGCGCCGCTAGAGCTGCCGCTTTAAAGCCCGTCACGGTCACCACACAGACTGGAGGTGCCGGTTTGAAACCCGCCACCTCAGCCGCCACGCAGCTAGAGCTGCCGGTTTAACACGCGCACTGGAGGGGGCACGAAAGTGCCCTCCCCACGTTTTTCGTAAATAGCTCAAAAACGAAGCGGAGCAGGCGGTGTTTTTTTGTGCGATATTTAAGTCAACACAATAGCGGATCGTTTGACGCCAAAAATTGAAAATCAGTCGGGAAATTTTTGAGTTATATGGATTTGAATGCCAAGATGGCGGCCAGAATCGAGGTCGGCGAAGCGATATCTTCGGAACCAACAAACGGATCGGGATGATTCGAACAACATTCGGTAGCCAATGTCAATGTTCATCCCCAAACACAACTTTGAACACCCTGCTTGGTGACCTGTGACGTCACAGAGGTAAAATTCCCAAAATGGTGACATTCGGGCAGATTTGACCTTCGTGACCTCGTTTGACCTTGAAAATATTGACCTAAGGGCACCTAAATTTCAGAAAATGTAGATCATCATATAACCTACCTACCCTGTAAGTTTGATCGTTCTAGCTCTCATACTTTCGGAGATCTCAGGGGGGGGGGGGGGGGGGGGGGCACAAAAGTGCCCACCTCCCCACTGCGCGTTAGTGGCATACCCATCCCATCTCCCATCTCCAGTGCGCGTGTTGCAGTCCGTCATGGTGACCAGACACAGGCTGGAGCTGACGGTTTGAGACCCGACACGGTCATCACACGGTGCCGGTTTGAAGACCGTGACGGTCACCACATGCAGGCTGGAGCTGACGGTTTGAGACCCGACACGGTCATCACACGGTGCCGGTTTGAAGACCGTGACGGTCACCACATGCAGGCTGGAGTTGACGGTTTGAGACCCGACACGGTCATCACACGGTGCCGGTTTGAAGACCGTGACGGTCACCACATGCAGGCTGGAGTTGACGGTTTGAGACCCGACACGGTCATCACACGGTGCCGGTTTGAAGACCGTGACGGTCACCACATGCAGGCTGGAGTTGACGGTTTGAGACCCGACACGGTCATCACACGGTGCCGGTTTGAAGACCGTGACGGTCACCACATGCAGGCTGGAGTTGACTGTTTGAGACCCGACACGGTCATCACACGGTGCCGGTTTGAAGACCGTGATGGTCACCACATGCAGGCTGGAGTTGACGGTTTGAGACCCGACACGGTCATCACACGGTGCAGGTTTGAAGACCGTGACGGTCACCACATGCAGTCTGGAGCTGACGGTTTGAGACCCGACACGGTCATCACACGGTGCCGGTTTGAAGACCGTGACGGTCACCACATGCAGGCTGGAGTTGACGGTTTGAGACCCGACACGGTCATCACACGGTGCCGGTTTGAAGACCGTGACGGTCACCACATGCAGGCTGGAGTTGACGGTTTGAGACCCGACACGGTCATCACACGGTGCCGGTTTGAAGACCGTGATGGTCACCACATGCAGGCTGGAGTTGACGGTTTGAGACCCGACACGGTCATCACACGGTGCCGGTTTGAAGACCGTGACGGTCACCACATGCAGGCTGGAGTTGACGGTTTGAGACCCGACACGGTCATCACACGGTGCAGGTTTGAAGACCGTGACGGTCACCAGATGCAGGTTGGAGCTGACGGTTTGAGACCCGACACGGTCATCACACGGTGCCGGTTTGAAGACCGTGACGGTCATCAGATGCAGGTTGGAGCTGACGGTTTGAGACCCGACACGGTCATCACACGGTGCCGGTTTGAAGACCGTGACGGTCACCACATGCAGGCTGGAGTTGACGGTTTGAGACCCGACACGGTCATCACACGGTGCCGGTTTGAAGACCGTGACGGTCACCACATGCAGGCTGGAGTTGACGGTTTGAGACCCGACACGGTCATCACACGGTGCCGGTTTGAAGACCGTGACGGTCACCACATGCAGGCTGGAGCTGACGGTTTGAGACCCGACACGGTCATCACACGGTGCCGGTTTGAAGACCGTGACGGTCACCAGATGCAGGTTGGAGCTGACGGTTTGAAGCCGGCCACGATTACCACATACACAGACAAGAGCTGCCGGTTTGAAGCCATTCACGCTCACAGCACACATGCTGTAGATGACGATTTGAAACCCGTTACCATCATCGCACACAAGCTAGAACAGCTGGTTTGAAGCCCGTCAATGTCACAGCACACGTGCTAAAGGTTCCCGTATAGAACAATCACAAGAGCCGCACACCGACTGCAGCTGCATGTTCGGAACCCGTAGTTCACGCCCCACACAGCCACGAGCAGCAGGTGTGGAGCCAGTCACCGCTGCAAAGAGACTAGAGGAGCGGTTTAGAAGCAAATATCGACACAGCGGACGAGAGCCAGAGAAGCAACACACCTTTCTCTCATTTCTGGAACGACGGCTTTATCTGCCTTTACATACTGTGGAACATGCAAGTAAAACTATGAGTTGCAGGCTACCTTGCAGGTTGCACGATGGTGCTTGGGATTTTAGAAGAATTCTGACCGCCTAAATGTCATGCCGTGCTTAAAGGGAATAGGTCACCTTGAATATTGTCTCGAAGTTCAACCATACGGTGCATCTTGAGCTCAAAACTACGAATATGACTTTGGTTTGGACAAATGATGGATATATGTGGAGAAAGAAGTAAGCTTCTCTTTCTATTTCACGAGAAATCGTACGATAGGAGCAGGCGTTACGGCTCCCCCGCTCCGCCTGACGCCAAGTACAGTCTCTGACAAGAGGCCGCCGCGCCGCCCGGGCGGCTGAGCGGATATTAACGAGGCGTCGTGACCAGAGACTACGTGCCAGAGAGTGTACCTGCCTCCGGCGGCGAGCCGGCGGCGGCGAGCGGCGAGCGAAAGGAACTGATCGTGGCCCGGAACAGCGGAATTGAAACCGGGCCCACTAGTCCTGTGTCGAAATTACTTAACGAGGGAGGTAATTATTTCACCACAACCCATTTTTAGATCTGCTCTACAAATCTGCTATCTCAGTCCAAAACTCCATGTTAAAGGTGAACTATTCCCTTTAAAGGGAATGTTTCACCTTTCTGAAAGTTGTCAAATATACGCTGGTTGTAGTCGAAAATATGAAGTAAGTGCTGCTGAAAACGATGGTGATATTTTTCTCTCGAAAAGTCACTTAACTTTATACAAATTAAGGTTTTAAATTTGGGATGATGACGTCATTATTGAGCTATATACCGCCGCTGATTGGCTGACAAAGTGGGATTGGCTGACAAAGTGACTGTCAGCCAATCAGCGGCGGCACTAGTCTAGACCCCATTTTGCAAATGATAAATTAAATTGCTTAAAAACGGCTAAGTTTTGGGGAAAATTACCTTAGTATTTTATACATTTCAATAACGGCCAAAGATAATGGCCAAATATAGTAAAGATAATGAAATCAAAGATAATGGCTATCTCAGTTCAAAACCAATACAAAGGTGAAACATTCCCTTTAAAGACACCTAGCGATTATGCAGGGGATGCACATAGATTCTACAGGGGTATGTAATGCGAACTTGATAACAGCTTGTCACATTTCCGCGCTTGAATTTTTTTTCAGGAATGTCTGTTGATGCCAGTCATGTGCCGAGAGCCTAACAAAAATCCAGGATCCAAAGGATCCAGCGGTAATGCGCTTTTGACAGATCCAGGACCAAACAAATCCCACGACAAAAAGTCAGAAGATCCAAGATCCAGAAAGATCCCTCAATGCATCACATGCCTGAGAATCCAGCAAGATCCTATCGGTTTCTTTTTAAAGGTCCGGGATTTACAGGATTTCAAACAAAAAATCCTCAAAAGATCCAGGCGCTGCAACATCCCACAAAATGTACAAGATCTACGACTTTCAAGTCGCAAAACCTAAAAAATAGTTTTTTAAAGTCCTAGCATATATGTAGTAGTCCTAGCAGTATGTTGTAACAAATATTTTAATGAAAAATAAGTGTTCTGTCAGGGATAAGTATTGCACCATGGATGTGAAAACAGCGAAGAGACAGAATTGCATAAGATCCAGGATTCTAGAGATCCCGAACGGAAAAATGCACCCGGGATCCAAGATCTCCAGGTTCCAAAAGGAAAATATAAGGGATCTCAAATCCCCGAAATCCCGTGTAGAAGTGACAGTTGGGATCCAGGCTACGTAGAATCTGTCGACAAGCCCCAGGAAAAAGATGCAGGAACCCACGAGATTCGGAACCCTCTGTATGTAGACCGACGGATTCAATATTCGATGTGTTCAATGCCGACACATTCGATGTTCGAACATTGTGTTACATAGTGATACGATGAGTGTCCATGCCGCCGCCACATTAGGGACGTTGTATACTCTCTTTGTCGAGTGGGGAAGGTATGAGGGATGTGCTCCCCGCTGAGTACGCCCCTGATTTGCCTCCGCTGGGCGCGCCCCTGCGCCTGACCGCCTGACATGCCACGGACCTCGTTACCCGGCGAGGAGGGCAGTGACTACCGGCAGCTGGAAGCATGTGCCGCCAGACAATGCACGGAAGAACGGAACTTGACCTTTGCTAACACTGGCGGTACAGGCACACTGCGACGGGACACTGCCCGGCCTGGGAACTGAAGTTGGCTGTACAGTCTCTGACATTCTCATACAGCTAGCAACACAGGCCAGGAGCTGCGATTGTCGAGTCGAACCGAGTTCCACCGGGGCACCTCTGTGCAGGAGACATTGCGTGCGGGCCCTGAGCGACAGAAGCACAGCTCGGCACTAACTCACGAAGCTGCCTTCTGCTGCGATGCAGTGAGGCCGCCCTGCCGAAAATCACAGACGGTGAGTTAGAGAACAACAGCGCATTATGACAGCAAATAGACGAAGGGGGATTTTTTTTTCTCTCAGTTGTCCTATGGTGAATATTTGATGTTGGGAACGAAAATCTTGGAGGGTGAGATTCCCCTATCCATTTGAAAGCATGTATCCTTTCTTACAGCCTCAGAACTAAAGCCGTCGCTGTCGTGCCACTCCGAACAGAAGTCGTCTCCCGGTACACTGTAAGCAGTGAGCACACAACCAGGCCTGAATGTGTCGCCACATCGAAATCGCCAGGTTAACCACCTCAGCTGCACCAATATACCCACTACAGCTGGCCGATTCTGACGATGACTGAGAGCGAGAGTCGAGCAACATCTTGTCACCTGCGTCAGAACACGAGTAGTGACAGCCTCCGTGGACCTAGGGCAGTGACAACCTCAGGGAGCCTCCAGTTCACTGCGGACCTGCAGCCTTCAACTGCGTCCACTTCGGACAGCAGACTCAGGACTGCCCTGCCTGTCTCTATCAGGATCCGAGACTGGACAGGCGGACAGCCAGGCAGATCACGACAGAACTCACAGTTCTGTGGAGCACCCTACTCCGAGACCTGCCCGTTCCTGTTCGCCTGCCCCTGCCGGCTACCGGCACAATCCTCCCTCTTCCCTCCCCACTGTGTCCTGTCCTCCCTCGGCAGGCCTCTCCAGTTGGCCCATCGTACCTCGCCCGGCCTCTTGTGTCGGATCGGACCTCGCACCACAGGCCGGACGCCGGGACCGAGCCTCGCAGGCCGACCGGGTCGAGCCCAGGTGAGCCCGGCTAACGGACCGTCCGCGCGCCTGACCCCAGCTCCCGTGACGTCACACACACACGGACAGACAGACAGACACGCACCGGTGGCCCGGACCGCCTACCTGCCAGGTGGGGTGATGGGGGAGCCCGGACTCAGTCCGGGAGGTTCGGCGGTAAAGCTGCGGCTGGTCGGGTCGGATCGGAACGCTGCTGCGGCACGTCACCACAGCCCAGTCGGCGCTCACCGCTCACAGCACTAGGCGCACTGCCGAGCGGCCGCCGCCCGAACCCACGTAAAAACTCACCCATGTAGACACCAATGACCAAAGGCCGTCGTTGGTACGACCGGTTTTATTTTGGCGACGCGTTGGAGGACGCGGAAGGGTCACGAACGACAGCCTGCAGGCTCGCAGAAGCGTGTGAACTTCTGAACAAGACGGAGAACAGGTCGCGACCGAACCTTTGCCTCGAGGCGATCCTCGGGTCACCGGGCGCCAACTTTAGCTCCCATTTACCTTTGCGGCGTTAGACCTTGACAAGGCTGCGGGTAGGCCTCTGTGGAAGCCGCCGCAGCGACCGCCGCACCATCTGTCGGTGGCGGCGGGAACTGATGGCCTTGCTTGCCAGCCCCGGGGAGTACCAAGAAGCGAGCGGCCGGGCGACTCGCGGACTTGGACTCGCGAGCCTACTGCCCGCTGCCTGTCCCAAAACGGCCGATAGATGTTTTATCGGCAGGAAACCAATGCCGAAACACTGTCGATTTGAACAAATGCGGATATCATCGCGCGAACGTCCTGCCAACAATGGTGCATCCAGCTGGTTCTCTTTCTAAACAGATCCAACGATCTTCAAAGTTTCACATTCCAAACAGCTTCGGGACATTCCGTCCTCGAAATATTTCGAATGACGAATAATGTAAGTTGTTAAGCAAAACATAACTTAACACAACGTTGTTTTGCTAGCGATCGGTGGACAACGACACAGACATTCAATCGTGTCTTTTGCCAGTCAGGTCAGCACAAATCATAGCCTGTCTGGCCGACGTACGAAACAGCGGAAATCCAGAAAAATGCATACAATGTGCAGTGCATACAGTGCTAAAAATGCATACAGTGCTACAACCCATGTGTGGACAGAATTTCGCAAAGCAGATCTTCGAGCGCCAAACCAAGAATGCAAATAGTTGCCTCGCATATCTTTGTCGATAGAATCACATATCTTCGTCGGTAGAACTGGAAATGGCTGACCATTTTGAGGAGGTGGTTGTTTTGCGGATGTGGCGCCCGGCTAACAATCTCAAGAGTGATCGTCACATTGCGCCGAGCCGGTCAACGGGTACACTGTTGATAACGCTACTGAAAATGCCACACACAGAGATAGGTCCGAGGTCCGAAACCCTCGAGTAAACGTCGACAAGGGCGCCAAGCTCGCTGGCGTCGAACAGCACTCTGGCTTTGAATCAAACGTGTTTGAATTAGCCACAATGAAACGCTGATAACACAGATGCCATCAATGTTGTCAATACGCGTCCCATTGTAATCGCGTGGTAAGTTTGCACTTTGCACAGAGATATGCGGCCACGTTGGTGAGATGTCCACATCACCACCGGTACAGAATGTTTGCGCTCACTTGCCTCATGACTAGACGTGCAGTGTAGATACTTGATAGTAGGGGGGGGGGGGGGGAGAGCCCTCGACGTGAAACTGCACGATTGCATGGCTGTAACATCACTCTGATGACCATGTCATCAGCCGGAAGACGAGGCAGGCTTGGCCCGCCCACTCTCTCGATCTGACCCACCGCATTTATTTTTGCGGGGATACCTCAGGTCAAAGGTATATCAGGATGATCCCCAGAGACTGGGAGAACCGAAACAAGGCATGATACGAGATACTCGAAACATTGACAAAGAAACGTGCTCCAACTCATCTGTGATGTTGAAAAAAGAGCCGATCTGCGCTTCGCAAGAAAATGAGCAATGCTTGAGCACGTGCTGCAGTGAAGAGTGTATATAGAGTACACAGTACACAGACTAAACACGTACACCATGTTGGATACAAATGTCCACGAATTGTACTTCAAAATAGTGTATTGCAACAGTGTATGTGATGCATATTTTTGGATTTATTGAAGTTAAAAATGTGGTACATATTTTGTCCACCCTGTATAGTGTGTATGAACATTTTATACTCAGGACGTTTGTGGATGGGCGGATTTTAAAGTCCAAGGCACAGTTTAGGGTACCCAAACCAGTGCTTAGCTTGCTATAAGAAGTGGGCAGACACACTCAGCACTTACTGAGAGCGCTCGGCGGCGACAGCGACGACGACAGCGACAGCGACAGTGGCCGGGTCCGGTACCGCCACTTATGACGTCAAGCTCAGCCCGATCGCCCTGCAACAGACAGCGTGCCACAGCTACAGCGCGTCACTACGCAGAGACGGCGGCGGCGGCACGACACACGCGTCAGTCGAGCAGACCGTGCAGTGAGCAGTCCGTTGAGTCATTTGACAGGTAGACGGTCACGTAAGGCCCGCAGAACACCACTGATGTACATGTAATGCAACACATAGTTGAGCAAACCTACAGAGCAGGGGCCTACAGAGCAGGGACCTACAGAGCAGGGACCTACAGAGCAGGGACCTACAGAGCAGGGACCTACAGAGCAGGGACCTACAGAGCAGGGACCTACAGAGCAGGGACCTACAGAGCAGGGACCTACAGAGCAGGGACCTACAGAGCAGGGACCTACAGAGCAGGGACCTACATAGCAGGGACCTACAGAGCAGGGACCTACAGAGCAGGGACCTACAGAGCAGGGACCTACAGAACAGGGACCTACAGAGCAGGGACCTACAGAGCAGGGACCTACAGAGCAGGGACCTACAGAGCAGGGACCTACAGAGCAGGGACCTACAGAATAGGGACGGTGACGCCCGATCCGGATACGACACCGTTGGGACGGTCGAACGAGGTTCGTACATCATCAATTATGTCCGTACAACATCACCGATGTCCGTACATCACTGATGTCCGTACAGCATCCCTGATATCCGTACATTACTGATGTCCGTATATTACTGATGTCCGTACATCACTGATGTCCGTAGAACATCCCTGATGTCCGTACAGCATCACCGATGTCCGTACAGCATCCCTGATATCCGTACATTACTGATGTCCGTATATTACTGATGTCCGTACATCACTGATGTCCGTACAACATCCCTGATGTCCGTACAGAATCACCGATGTCCGTACAGCATCCCTGATATCCGTACATTACTGATGTCCGTATATTACTGATGTCCGTACATCACTGATGTCCGTACAACATCCCTGATGTCCGTACATCACTGATGCCCGTACATCACTGATGTACGTGCATCACTGATGTCCGTACAACATCACTGATATCCGTACACCATCACTGATGTCCGTACCACATCACTGATGTCCGTACAACATCACTGATATCCGTGCATTACTGATGTCCGTATATTACTGATGTCCGTACAACACACCTGATGTCCGTACAACATCACTGATGTCCGTACAACATCACTGATGTACGTACAACATCACTGATGTCCGTACATCACTGATATACGTGCATTACTGATGTCCGTATATTACTGATGTCCGTACAACATCCCTGATGTCCGTACATCACTGCTGTCCGTGCATCACTGATGTCCGTACACCACTGATGTCCGTACATTACTGATGTATGTACATCACTAATGTCTGTGCATCACTGATGTCTGTACATCACTGATGTCTGTACATCACTGATGTCCGTACATCACTGATGTCTATACATCACTGACGTCTGTACATCACTGATGTCCGTACATCACTGATGTCCATACATCACGGATGTACGTACATCACTGATGTCCATACACCACTGATGTCTGTACATCACTGATGTCTGTACATCACTGATGTCTGTACATCACTGATGTATGTACATCACTGATGTCTGTACATCACTGATGTCTGTACATCACTGATGTCTGTACATCACTGATGTCCGTACAATACATGCTGGGGAGAACACGTCCGCTGACCACGGCAGCTGGACGCGGCGAGGAACAGCGAAGAACAGCGAGGAACAGCGAGGCATAGCGAGGAACAGCGAGGCAAAGCGAGGCACAGCGAGGAACAGCAAGGCACAGCGAGGCACAGCGAGGCACGGCGAGACACAGCGAGGCACAGCGAAGCACAGCGAGGATGAAGTGGGCAGACCGACAACCACCGACAAGCACACAAAGGAAGTAAGACGCGGGACACATGCGGAATGGTGCTTAGATCGCTTTGCCCGACAACCGAATTTCTGCAGGGAGAGAGAAGTCCTTTGTGAAGGGACATCGTCTGACTCAGGGTTTAACTTGGCCCGGCCTGGCAGCGTATCTGATCGTGACGTAAGAGGCGCCCTGTTCCACTGGAATCCACTGCACTCAACTGGGATGTGACAGCGATGCACAACACCCACTGCAATCTGCTTCGGAGCCTCAGGTAGCCAAACTTCCCAGACTCGCACATATTATGTCATCAAAATATGAGCATCACCGGATCAAGGTAGACATAAGTCCGCCCCTGTAGCTCAGTCGGGAGAGCGCTGAGCTTCTGACCTCACCCGGTGTGGCGGGCCGGGTTCGAGTCGCTTCGGCGCTCGCTATTTTCCCCTGACTGGGATGGCCTGTGGCCGGTGGCAGCGGTCGCACTCAAGGTCAGGTGACGTCAAGGGCGGGGCGGGCCGTATCCAGGTATGTCGGGCACGTAATACTTTCGCCTCTAAATTCTGCCGGCTGCCAGGAATTGCCCGATCGGACGGTAGGGGTCAGGGCCTGCGCAACAAGCTCTGCTTAGCGAGGGTCCTGACCTTGGAAATCCGTCCACCCAAAAGGTGCGGACTAAATTTAGATTTAAAAAAAAACATGCCGCACGGTTCGCTTGACAGGCCTCCGTCAGCCCGGAGCCGACTTTTGTGCGCAGAACGGAGTACAACTCCGGACAGGCATTCCGTCCGCTCGGCTGTAAGTGCATTTCAAGGTACAGAATCGACTACAAGACACAACGCGGGCTTTCCTCATAAGTCGCATGCCAGTCAGACTTGAAAGCACGCAGAAGAAAATTATGACCAAGTTTCAGCAAGTCGGTGGCCGACGTTACCTGTTAGTGTAGTCCGCAACAATTCGCTTCGATACGCAATGTGCATGGAGCCACGCCCTTAAGAAGCGTGTCCAATGTTCCCTGTCATTGCATGACATGATACAGACATTGGACGACGTGTGTGTCCTGCGTAACAAATACCACCAGGGAGGGTCCTGCAGCACACTTCTGTTATATATTGCGACCACCTTGCAACACACTGGCTAACCGTACTCAATATAACCAGTGAGGCGCCGTAGTTGCCGATGAACGAGCGAGCGCGAAGGAAATGTATGGGGAATTTCAACTCGATCGGGCAAGTAGTTTCTGAGATGTAAAAAGGGTGCGTACGTGCGCACGTGCAGGCACTCACCTTTGACTTGTGGGAAAGTGGGGGCTGAGAGATCCCTAACCACACACCAAATTTGAACACAATCGGCTCAGCCGTTCCTGAGATATAGAATAGGGGTATGCACGTGCGCACGTGCAAAGCCACCCCACCCCTGACTTGTGGAAAGGCGGTGGCTGAGAGGTCCCTAACCACGCACCAAATTTGAACATCATCGGCTCAGTCGTTCCTCAGATACAGAATAGGGGTGTGCACGTGCATACGTGCAGAGGCGCCCACCCCTGACTTGTGGGAAACTGGCGGCTGAGGGGTCCCTAACCACACACGAAATGTGCACATAATCTGCCCAGCCGTTGCGGAGTTATTGCGAGAAAATACTTTTCCAACACCCCTCACGCGGCACGCGACACGCGCAGTGGTAGTCACCCACATGAGTTGGCACTGGTCTCAAACAGGGTAGGTTAGATGGGGCTGTTCAGCAAAGAAGTCCGCTTGTCAATGGGACGTGCGGTTGCAGATATGAACTTCTCAAAAGCGTCGCCACGGGCCGGCCGGGCCGGGTCGCTCATAATCAGATTTTTCCCATACTTCACAGGACGAGCGAGTGCTTCGCGCTCGCTTGTAATAAGATAGGTATTCGCCCAATAAGGCATCCGCTAACAGGTTCGAGATGTGCGTGAATCGCTGGGGTCTAGAGACAAAAGTCTGAAACACTGAGAAGGTTAATAATTTAGTATATGACATGACACTGGAAGGGAAAATGATCAGATCGTTGTAAAGGTACATAATCGATACCCCGTACGTTGTAACTGTTAACCGTTCAGCTTTCTGTCGGTTATGTCCAGCATCTACGTAACAGCCACAGTATTTTTCGAACCACAATCACATTTTTAACAACCGAGAGAACTCAGCGAGTTCTCAGGTCTCCCAGAGTGTCAGTTGAATCACCGCGAACAGACACGCCCCCACCCGGACACAACCGAGCCCCCACCCGGACACAACCTATCTGGGCCGGCCGTGCCCGCGCCGCCGCCGCCGCCGCCGCCGGGGAGCGGTCGCTGGCCGGTGGGGTGACCGCGCCACTTCAGCCTGGGGCTCTCTGCCGGCCCCGATAACATGCCAACCTTGAGGGCCGCGCACACTCGGATTTATCGCACCGGAGGGCGGCCCTGGTACTGCGAACGCCGGTTATCGCCGGCCCCGATAGCGACTCCGCCACTGCCGCTGGCAATCAACACAGGCACAGTAGACACCAGCCAAACGTCGACTTCTCCGGAAACTTAGCTGGAGCCTGGACACAAGCTTTCTGCTGAAAGGGATAATCCACGGTCTGATGATTACGTGTCTCGGAATTTTATGAACCAAATTGAGACGGTTCTTCGAAGTTAGTCGATCAATCAATCAAGTGAGCGGAATATCATCAGAATTCAGAACCTTCCCATTGCCACCCTCGGCTCCAAGGATTCTGAGATCGGTCTAAACCCCGCGACTCCAGCGGCCAACTCAGCCTCGTGATGGGAGCAGAACCAGCCACTCAATGGCCTGTCAATGGCGTCACATTTACGGAACACATCGGCCGAGCATGGACCAGCTGTTTGTAAACCCCGGCAGCGCTTCCGAGCTCTGACGCCACTCCACCGGCGACCAGAGAGCTGCAGCCCCAGTCAGTCCGTCGCCCCCCGACTGACTGACTGATAACTGGCTGCGCTCCGACTCGGCTACCGACGCAGCTCCTCCCTAGAGCAGCCACGCCGCGCCGCCGGCTGGGCGAGGGTGGTCCGCGCCCACCCACCGACGCCAACCCAGCGCCCGTGTACCTGGAACCGACTCCCTCTCCCTCCACCGTCCGCGGCCTCCCCGAGGCGGCCCGTAACCATGGTTACGCCGCCATGGTGAACGGAGTGGCCGCGAGAGGCTGCTGGGTGGCAGCAGAACACCAGCCCCACGGGGGGACGTTTGATGTTACCCATCGCCAACTCAACAGCATTTCCTGAAATGACATTTGACCTGATCGGTCACTAGCATCATGGTCTGAAGCCATTTCTACTACAGTGGCGTTTCGGTGACACCACGTCGCATTCAAAACTCAACTAATTGTCCATCCTCGTACCGAAAAGAATAGGATGCTGCTGATAACACCCTGGCGTCGGAATTGAGCCCCGGGAAGTGATCAGAGCGGTCAACTGAGGCTAACTGGCAGCCAGCCAAGAGGGTCAACCTGGTATGGACTGCCGTGCCGCAGCACTCCACGAACAGTGGTCGCGAAGATAAGACTGGCATGAGCCAGAGACAAAATTATATGTTGCACTGCAGTGGCGGATCCAGGGGTAGGAGCAGAAGCCACTGCCATAGAAAACGGCGCCCTCCGGCACCGCGGCGCCGAAGGCGTCGCGACGCCGTTCTTGCAAAGGATTTGCCGGCGCCTAAGGCGCTGTAGCGTTCTCGGGAGGCCGCCAGGGCGCCCTTGTGTCTACCGACAGCGTCGTAGCACTCTTGGAAGGCACCCTGGCACCCTCAGAAGACAGCTTGCCGCCCTCACAACACATTATGCCGCCCTCAGAAGGTACATCGACGCCCTCGGAAGGCATTATGCCGGCCTCGGAAGGCATCATGCCGCCCTCGGAAAACATCGTGTCGCCCTCGGAAGACATTTTGCCGCCCTCGGAGTGCATTATGCCGCCCTCGGAAGATGTCTTGTCGCCCTCTGAAGGCATCTTGCCACCCTCAGAGCACATTATGCCACCCTCAGAGCACATTATGCCACCCTCAGAGCGCAATATGCCGCCCTTGGAAGGCATCCTGCCGCCCTAAGAGCGCATTATGCCGCTCTTGGAAGGCATCATGCCGCCCTCGGAAGACATCTTGCCGCCCTCGGAAGGCATCATTCCCTCCTCAGAGTCCAGAGAGCATTATGCCGCCCTCGGAAAGCATCATGCCGCCCTTGGAAAACATCTTGCCGCCCTCGGAAGACATTTTGCCGCCCTCGGAAGATGTCTTGTGGCCCTCGGAAGGCATCTTACCGCCCTCAGAGCACATTATGCCGCCCTCAGAGTGCAATATGCCGCCCTCGGAAGGCATCCTGCTTCCCTCAGAGCGCATTATGCTGCTCTTGGAAGGCATCATGCCGCCATCGGAGACATATTGCCGCCCTCGGAAGGCATCTTGCCGCCCTCAGAGCGCATTATGCCGCCCTCGGAGTTCGGAAGACGTCTTGCCACCCTCGGAGTTCGGAAGACGTCTTGCCACCCTCGGAGTTCGGAAGACGTCTTGCCACCCTCGGAATGCATCTTGCTACCCTCGGAAGGCATTACCCTCGGAAGGTATCATACCGCACCCGAATGGCACCTTGCCGGCCTGAAAGCGATGCGGTGTCCGCCGCACTCAGAATGATGACACCCTGACGCCTTCAGCTGTTTCTGATAGTCCCAGGGGCCGCCGAGATGCCGGCAAGAGGAGACCTCTGGCTGTCATTTCGGGGGGGGGGGTGCCTATTCGTTTCCAACTAATGGGGCCCCCTATCTTGTACCGGGTACCCCCGACCCCCTGTCTGGTACCAGGGGCCCCTGTACTCAGCACCACTACTTGTAGACCCCTGCCCGACAGAAGGGTTCCTCATTGTCTCAGGGGCCCCCACGTTAAGAGGCCCTTGTATCCGTCCCTGGGTGCCCCCAGGTGAGGATAATTTTAGGACAAACAATTGTCTAATACAACAGTTTAAAATGGGACCCCTCAAAACAAACTGGACCAAATCCAGTGAATACAAAATTCGGGGTAGGTAGGTTGGGCCCTCGATTTGTAATAGGCCCTTTTCAGGGCCTGGACAAATTTGCATGGGTCCAGTCGTCGCTCCAGAGGCCCTGGTCGTTCATCCATAAATCCCCAGATGGGCCTTGCAAAGGCCCCAGTCGACCCTCTAGGTGCCCCGGTCGATCATCGAGGATCCCAGCCGACCTTCCAGGATCCCCGGCCGACCCTTCAATGGATGATTTATTACACCGGTTATCACATGGTGCTGGAAATAGGGCCCTTCGGGACCCTATTTCCAAAGGGGCACGTACGGACCTTCAGGGCCTCAGGGGGGGGGGGGGGGGGTTGCCCTGTTTGCCCCCCCCCCCCCCCCCCTTGTGAACGCCTATGGTGCTTGCAAATAGTGTCATTTTATTCGCTGGCTCACACTCGTTCGAATGATACCCATGTTAGTCTATTTCCTTGCAAGAATCCGGTAAGGTCAAGTCAGGTGTCAAGTCAGGTGTCAAGTCAGGTGTCAAGTCAGGTGTCAAGTCAGGTGTCAAGTCAGGTGTCAAGTCAGATGTCAAGTCAGGTGTCAAGTCAGGTGTCAAGTCAGGTGTCAAGTCAGGTGTCAAGTCAGGTGTCAAGTCAGGTGTCAAGGCCAGATGACCTCTATGTAACTCCAAGCTATGGTATCAAACTTAGTTTAAAGGTAATAGGAAACGTTCCTGCTATGCACCATCCACTGCTCTGGGCTGATAAATCGTGACCCTATAATTGGCTTTGTGGCGTCACTGTGACCCGACATGACATGGAAATGACACCAAATTGTGTCCAGATGTGTCCTAGGTATTTAATGATGATGATGATGATTGGGGCTTACGGACGCCACAACTACTATGGTTATATGACGCCCATTGGGAATTCAATTAGATGTGTGCCAAGTTTCACGTCGCTATCCCTACGCATTCTGATGATATTGCCGAAGAACCAAGGGGGGCGACCCCCCCCCCCCCAGCCACTCGAAGGTGGCGGGGAGGCCCAGCGGCCACCAGGTTAGTCTCATAAATTTCCCTGTGAAAATCATCCCATACAATTTTCCAGACGATGGTTCGGCAAGAAACATGATATTCTCCAGCAATTTTCCGCTTGAGCGCTAGCAGCTCGTAGACGACGACGGCGGTACTTAAGACCATTGCAAATTTACCTTCCGACCAAACTTCAACATTCTTCCCACCATCTTGAGTAAGTAGCAACAGTAAAAAAGCTGTCTAGTGTCGAGTATAAAGAGATCAGTCAGCTACGGTAGGAAATTACATGCGTGTAAAGCCTCAGTATCAGCTTTCCATGGCGCCAACCAAGCTGTCGCCCATTCCACTGGCACAGATTAGTGATTACAAAATGCAAATCTCACATGATCTGCAGTCCAATCCCAGTGAATTCCATGGTTATCAGAGAGAAAAGAAGACTGGGTGTCATACAGTTTGCTCTGCCTTGCCACTGCATTGATGCTGCTTACCTCTAGACTAGATAACATTCACACAAGACTCTGCCTCTGGACCCCTGATAACATACACCCAGGACGACTCACGACCTGACGACTCACGACTCAGGACTCACGACTCACGACTCACGACTCACGACCTGACGACTCACGACTCACGACTCATGACTCACGACTCACGACTCACGACTCACGACCTGACGACTCACGACTC
Organism: Chirona hameri; assembly: GCA_036785665.1. NCBI lineage: Eukaryota > Metazoa > Arthropoda > Thecostraca > Balanomorpha > Balanidae > Chirona > Chirona hameri. The sequence goes on from JAXIVJ010007558.1 coordinate 39,747, forward strand.
ACGACTCACGACCTGACGACTCACGACTCACGACTCACGACTCACGACTCACGACTCACGACCTGGCAGCATACAGTATACACCCAGAACTTTGCCTCTGGACCTGGTAACATGCACCCAGGACTCAGTCTCAGAACCTGAAAATATGCAGATCATGAAAATATGAATTCAGGAATCAGGATTCTGTCTCAGGACCTGATAGCATGAACCCATAATGGCATTTCCTTTGGTGGTTTGACCAATTGTGCTCTTCGGTGGTTTATCATATAATTATGGCATAACCATTTTTGTTTCTATGCAAATGTCCTCCAGCAGCTTGGAATTTGTCATTGCTGTGTTCATCAGCATATGTTCTTGTTAGAATGTTCCTTCTAATCTGCTCCATTTACTTCCTAGTCATATTTCCAAAATAGACTGGGAATTTCAACCAACAAGTTGAAACAGGAGATTTCCCCAGAGGCCCAGAGCAGTGTTCAAGACATGTCCATAGCAGCATACTGTGTGCACTGTATATTTAGCACAAGGTATGGGGTGTGTGTAGCCACAAATGAAGCAAATAGCATGGTACACATAGGGCCTGTTCCTGTGGCGCCTCTAACCTCCTCCAAGTTGCTCCAACTTGCAACTGTCGTATCCTATTGCAGACAGTTGCAAGTTGGAGCAGCTTGGAGGAGGTTAGAAGAGGTTAGAGGCGCCACTGGAACAGGCCCATAGTTACAATTTCAATACCATATTTATAACATTCAGACACAAATTATACACAAAATGCATGTGGCTACGTCCACATGATCAGTGTAAATATCTCACGAGCAATGTCCACAATTCAAAGGGCAATAATAGGATAAAGGAACATAAGGACAGACAGGTGAAAACACTGGACTTTTGATGCCATTGGTGATGTAGATGATACGTTGAGTCTTGAGTCCAGTCGTCAGTTTGTCATGTTGTGACACACAACCAGCCTTCATTATAGTCCAGCAAACCAGGTATGCTGGACTTACCTGTGTTTCCCACTGCTGAACAAAATGTAAGTAAGAGTGTAAGTAAGGGAAGTAAGGGAAGTAAGGGAAGTAAGGGAAGTAAGGGAAGACAACGAGACGGTGACTCTGCTCAACCAGTTCTTCCACAGCGTCTTCACCATCGAGAACCCGCTCCTGCCGGCGCCGCCACCCGCCTTCGAGGGTCCCTCCCTGGAAGACGCGGACGTCAGCTCTGCTGCAGTTCAAGAGATGCTGCTCAAGCTCAAGCCGGACAGCTCGCCCGGCCCGGACGGACTTCATCCCCGAATCCTGCGGGAGACAGCGGCGGCGATGGCGGAGCCCTGGGCGCAGCTCTTCCGCTCTTCACTGGGCTCCAGCAGTCTGCCGAGCGACTGGAGCATGGACGAGATCGTCCCTATATTCAAGAAGGGCCCCAAACAATGTCCCGCCAACTACAGACCCGTGGTACTGACAGCGGTTCCGTGCAAGGTCCTCGAGTCGCTGATTCGTGACAGCTGATAGATCACCTTACCCGAACGGAGCAGCTCAGTGGTGCACAGCATGGATTTAGGCGGAAGAGATTCTGCTGCACCCAGCTCCTCGAAACCCTGGATGCTTGAACAAGGTGATCCAGTCGACGCGGTCTACTTATATTTTAGTAAAGCGTTCAACTATGTGCCTCATCAGCGTCTCCTAAAAATTATCTCCTGCGGAGTCGGCGGTAAGCTTCTGGACTGGGTGGAAGCGTTCCTGACCAGGCGACAACAGCGGGTGGCCGTCAACGCCTCCAGATCGGACTGGGCAGCAGTTAGCAGCGGTGTTCCGCAGGGAATCGTGTTGGGGCCGCTGCTATTCGTCGTTTTCGTCAACGACCTGCCGGGAGAGGTGCTGTCATCCGTCAAGATGTTCGCGGACGATACGAAGATCTACAGGAGCGTCAGCCAGGCCTCGGACATCCAAATTCTCCAGAGAGACCTGGACGCCCTCACAGGGTGAGCAGAAAGGTGGCAGCTTCCCTTCAACCGCGATAAGTGCAAGGCCCACACCTGGGAAGACGCAATGTCAACCACGTGTACCACATGCGGGACGTCCAGCTGAACCAGATATCAGTAGAGAAGGACCTGGGGGTTCACATGGGTTGTCATCTGAAGTTCTGAGAGCAGGCGGCTGCAGCCATCTCCAAGGTGTCACGCATCTTGGCGGTCATCCGTCGATCCTTCAGCGTCATCGAAGAAAACAACCCTGCCGTTGCTGTTTCGGGCGATGGTTCGACCTCACCTAGAATTCGCCAACACAGTCTGGGGGTCCTTTAACCGGGAAGACCAGAAGCGCATCAAGTGTGTGCAGAGGCGAGCCACAACACAAGACTGGTCGCCAGAGTCTGTGACCGCCCGTACGTGGAGAGACTACAGGTCCTCAAACTGCTGTCGTTGTACCATCGTCGCCGCAGTGGCGATATGATCACGGTGTATCAGGTGCTGAGGCAGGGAGTTGACGTCAACGCGACAAAGTTCTTCGCTGCTGCAACTACTGTGGCCAGCAGTGGAAGCTGCTGAGTTTGATGTAACACCTTCAGCGTTCCGTTGTGTGCTTACATGACCAGGTAAGAGTGTGCATGTGATTAACAAGTGGAATGCGCTGCCGCCCACGGTGATCGACACCCCAGCATCAATGCTTTCAAGGCTAGACTCAATCAACATTGGGCACATGACATGTTCACCATCCACATCAACAACTGAGGGAGAGGATCTCACTAAGGAGCTTGGTATTGTTCAGATATGAGGCTAAGTGGCCTTTCTAAATTCCACACTTTATAAGTATAAGTAAGAGCACAGATAACAGGAGACCTGGATTTGACACCAAATTCAGGCCACTGCAGTATGGCGCCAAAATTTGAAGCGGAGCGGTTAAGCTGATACTTTTATGTCTCAGCTCATGACAATGTGAGTCCAGCACCTTTGTTCACTGCTGTGCTTAAAATAAGAGGCCAAATATGCTGTGTCAAATACTTCTGTTATCTGTGGTAAGAGTAATATAATAATTATTGGGGCTTCAGGGTAAAAGTCCTATTGCCAGTCCTGCCAAAACAACTGACTTCCATGCTACTAGCAGTGTATCAATGCTTTAACACCAGCATGAAGTCTGGTGTTTTGATGAGACCACAAATAAGGTTGGACTAAGAATAAGGTTGGACTAAGGTAAGGTTGGACCTCACAAATTGGACCTCAACCTTCAGCCTGCATTGACATCCCAACACTCTATTTCAATACATTGACATGATAATCGTCATTCTGTCACCAGGAAAATAGGTATCTTTAATCTTATCCCACCTTATCCACTTCATCACCACTACAATAGTTCATAATTGACATACAACCGCCCCAAGGCCAATGCGATCATAATAATCACCTACCTCTGGACTCTGGTTGAGGACAGGTCAGATGTAGATAAAGATAATCCCTTGCAGCATTTTTTATAGGTTCCAGGCAACTTCAAAATACTCCCAATTATGTTTCAGCCAAGGCGTTCCAGCTAAACCCTGCAGAACAAAAGCTCAGACATAAGCAACGGTTTTAATTACTAACATCGTAAGAGCCGGCTTCGGCAAATTTACAACAGAGAAACTCGCGAATCTGAGCCATGTTGCGTTATTTGAGCCAATTCTAGCTCAGCAGCGACAAAACAGAACACCATACTAATTTACTGCAAATACAGAATGGGGCTTTGAAGAAACAAACGCTGTCGGCTGTCGCATAATGAAGCCATCTTCATTCATCACCCTGACAATGTTTAAGAAAAATATAATGTAAATGATATTGTAGTGATCTAATTGTATTGCTGTTGTTCATCTATTCACATAATCACGCATTATAAATCACTGCACACATGACTCGAAGTTTCAACAACTGAGATGAGATGCCTCGACAAAATTTAGACGGCGGATCTGGGTCGCCGGTAGATAATTCCACATTTAATCTTGGTCTGCTTTCTCAATAGCTCACTGAAACGTTGACAGCGACACTGACTTTTAAATGCTAACGCTTCCCATTGTCTAAATTGGAGAAGAAAAGAAAAACGTTCGTAATTGACCATCCCACACATGTGAATTATGGTTCGACTTGAGGGAATAATACGATCTGATGAGGCATACAAGGAATTGTGGAGACACGAAATATGACAAATGAAACAAAATAATTTCTTCGTTTATTATCCACCATTGCTATAATCAAGCACACTTCATGGACATACACTGGCTTAAATACGCTCGCGAGCACCGACTACCACACCCCTGCTGCCTCAGTACTAATACCCCGTCCCTAATACAAGCGTTCTGTACACACCCCTGCTGGCTCAGCGCTGAATCAAACCATCCGCCCACCATGCGTCCTCAGTCGGCGGCGTCCGGCACCCGTCCACGACCACAGACCGCGCGATAATGCACCAGTGACATGTGCGACACGTTTGATTGTTTGACATGTTTGATCGAAGGAGCCCCTCCGGGCACAGGCCGCGCCCAGGAGCAACAACAACAACATGTTTGATTATACACTGTTCCCGCCAACTGGTTAAGAGATTTCACCGATTACCACACGACATCCGAACTGCTGCCTCTGCGTGCTCTACACCGCTCACTACACACTGGCCAATGGCAAGACGCCGACGCACGCAGACGCACGCACCGCACACGCGCGCACCAAGTCGGACAACTGGGACACTGGACGCGCACGGCGCCGACTTTCGGAGGCGACCGACCACTATCCGAGTCCCAACGCACGCACCGCGCGCCACCAGGCGCAGCATTCGGACTAGGAGATAGGACCGTCCCAGTGAGGAACTTTGTAGGCGAGGGGGTCAGGCTGCGAGAGGTCAGTCTGCGCGGGGTCAGACTGGCTGAAGTTACCTGTCCTGACCTGCCAGCAGCCAGAGAAGGCGCCAGCTCTGGCAGCACCACACAGCAGCGCTGAGAACATGCGGCCTAGTATAGGCCTGACCACAGCCGCCTCACTGGCAGCGCGTGCAGCAGTATTCCATCGAGACACTCACGCAGGGAACAAGCACACCCTTCGCGCAATCATTTCACCAATCAGAATCGCTGACAGACGACATGTCATGATAAAACAATAGTACATTTTCAGCACAGTACGATGCACGGCGGCTCGCTTCACCTGACGTCGGCGCCTGGCCAGACACACACACACACACACACACACAGACACACACACACAGACACACACACACACAGACACACAGACACACACACACACACACACACA